>VWZS01010402.1:155756-196427 GCA_013397075.1 Rhabdornis inornatus | reverse complement strand
TACTTTTGGTCATATCCTGCATTAAAACCCAAGACACAAACCTTAACCGAAAACTAACCCTAACCATAAATCTAACCATAACCTTAAGCCTAACCCTAAACATTACCCTAACCAAAACCCTAATGAAACGTTTACACAAACCCTAAATCCAAACCCAAACCCTAACCCTAACCCTAACCCTAACCCTAACCCTAACCCTAACCCTAACCTTAACCCTAACCCTAACCCTAAATCTAAACCAAAACCTAACCCTAATCTGAACCCTAAACCTAACCCAAAACCTAAACTTAACCCTAAATCTAAACCCTAATTTTAAAATGATACGCTAAACCTAATGCTAACCCGAACCCTTAACAAAATTCTGACCATAAACCTAATGGTGCTACAAACCCTATACCTAACCCTACACCAAAACCCAACACTAAACCCTAACCCTAACGCAAACCTTAAAGAAATCCTAACAGAAACCCAAAGCATAACCCTTAAACCTAACCCAAACCCTAACCTTAACTTTAACCGTAATCCTAAACCTAACCCCAAAACTAAACTGTAACCCTAATCTAAAACTAACACTAATCCTAACCTTAATACTAACAATAACCCTAACCCTAATCCTAATTGTGCCACTAAACCTATACCTAAATATAAACCAAGCCCTAAAATATAACACTAATCCTAAACTAAACACTAAACCAAACCTGAAACCTAAACCAAACACAAACCCTAATCACAACCATAAACCTAACACTAATCCCAAACCCTAACACTAGCCCTAAACCCAACCCTAAACCTAACCATAACCTTAACGGTTCCTCTAACCCTGACTCTAACCCAAACCCTAAAGAAACCCTAACCCAAAAGCTAACCCTAACCCTAAAAACTAACCTGAACCCTGACCCTAACCCTAACCCTTAACCCTTAACCCTTACCCTATCTGTATATAGACAGATAGATAGATATAGATACATATATAGATATGTATATATCTATATATCTATATATCTATATATGTATATATATAGATATTTAACCCTAGCATATGTGTGCACATGTTCAGTGCTGGATAGAGAAATGTGCTGATATTTAATGTCCCTGCCTGCCTGAAGAATCCCCCAGGTTCTCAAGCTTTTATTCCATAAAATGCCATGCTTTGGGAATGTTCCAGGCAGCTTGTATCTCTCCAGTGAGGAGTCCAGCCAGAACCAAATGTATCAGACAACAGCATTGAGCTAGATGTGTTCCAGTGACAAATTTAAACTCAGTCATATAGATTGACTTTATTATCCTTTTATAAGTGGGAGGACAACTCCAACAAAATATTTGCCATGGTAGTCCAGGAAGAATTAACTTCTTAGGTGTTTAATGTCATCTAGAGGAATGATAGGGCTAAAACTGGAAACAAGTGAAGGGTCATATCAAAATCTGGAAAAATAATAATGCAGCACCATTTCACAGCTGCCGCTGGGCCAGGGCAGAGTCAGGCTGGAGATCAGGGAAAGGTTCTTCCCCAGAGGGTGTTGGGCACTGCCCAGGCTCCCCAGGGAATGGGCACAGCCCCAAGGCTGCCAGAGCTCCAGGAGTGTTTGGGCAATGCTCCCAGGGATGCACAGGCTGGGATTGTTGGTGTCTGGGCAGGGACAGAGGTTGGATTCCATGATCCTTGTGGGTCCCTTCCAGCTCAGGATATTCCATGATTCTGTGATTTTACCAGACTGCAGTAATAAGCAAATTCTGAATAAGTCAAAGGTCTGTACCTGCTGTACATGGCTCCTACACAGACAGGTTTTATAATGGATAACTTTCTCTTGGCACATTTTCCACATCCCTAAATATGAGTACATGTGCACACAATAAAAATAGCATAATAACTTTAAATTCTATTAAAAAAGAATCCACAGGCTGCTTAAGAACCAGCCTTTCTTTGATATTCAGGAGAATATTTCTGGGGAAAATGAAATATTCCATCCTTAGCTCAACTGAAAGAAAGGGATGGGGGTGGGAAGACTTCTTTAGTTTTCTTTCTTTACTTTGCTCCCCCACAGACATTCAAAAATAGTGTTTAAAAGTCATTTAATCCCAGCATGCAGGAACAAAGGAGTGCATTTTTGCTGTTTATATCAATCTAAGAAGAGAGCAGGTATTCCAGACTTATTGGTGTCCTTATTGGAATACTTAGGAATATATTCAAGTAGACAACAGCCATTTGTCCCAATAAAGCAGCACAAGTATTTGCCAATTTATGTACTCCAGCAGCATTTCATATTAAAGCCATGGAAAATCTTTACTTTTGCCATGTGTTTTTGTATAAAAATTCTCCTTGTCCCATCTTTCAGCCGTCTTGGCAATTTCTAGGCAAACTCCCACTCGTTCCAAGCAAAGGAGCAGTTGCCCCAGGATTGTGTTGGATAATTTGGGAGTACAGGTGGAGGAGAAGACGAGGTGTGCCAAGCACATCCCAGATTTTTCTGCAGACAGAAAAGCACCCTCTGAAATCCCTTCCAGCTCTCTCGGCTGTGTTTACACATTTCTGCTTCCATCCTGTAAACACTTCTGTGCTGGAGACACACAAAGATCTTCTTGGGAATGGCATCTCCCTTCAAAATTCCCTAAGTGTTTTATCACACGTTCCTTATGGCATCCAGAAAGGCTTTGGTTATGAGGGAGATCAGACCTGTTGGGCTCCACATGGCAGAGACAAGGTGAAAATACACTCATGGTCTATATGAGCATGTGGGGTTATCTGCAGCTGGTATTTTTAGCAGCAGATTTTAAATCCAAAACTTTGTTGTTATGTGGTATAAAAGAATCCAGAGATTTTGGTAACAAAAGTTGTTGACACAAATTCAAGGAAAAACTAAAATAAAAATCAGTCCATCTTCAAAATACCGACAACAGTAAGATTTATGGTCTTGATTTTAATCTCCACTGCTTCAGCTTTGCTCCCACTACTTTGAAAAATACAAAAATGCTCATTTTTTTTTTCCAATGGTGGTAAAATTTAAGAGTTACTGACACAGAAATATGAAAAAGGAACACGTCCTTTTAATATTTATTTTAACTATTATTCTCCTCAAAATTCCACTGCATTTTAGTGTCACTCTTTAGTGACACTGCGTACTTCCTTGTAAGATGAACGATGGCTTGATATTATTTAAATGTAGGAAAAAATAATTGTTTTCTCCACTCTCTAAAAGCCATTTTGTCTGTGAGACTTTGCTGTGCATGGAAGAAAAACAAATTAAGTGGAATGGGGGATTTTTCCTCACTTTAATACTTCCAAGCAATGGAAGTGCCAACCATTTGAGCAAAGATGTGAGAATAATTTAAGAAGTAGCATGTCCAATTCACCTCCTCATGCATTTGTTTTGCTAGGAAAGCCCTTCACAGGGAAAAAACATGATTGATGAGCGAGTTAGGTAGGGATGAGTCACCTGGAATTTAGTGCGTACCTGATTTTAAGAAGTTATGGATGATGTGTTAATTCTGCTTATTGTACAAGCCTGGGCTTGCATACAGAAATACAAGAGCAGAAAAAACAATTGAGAATACACTAAAGGAAACACTAAAAGAGGGATGGCCTCTTTTCCATGCTTTTATAGATGTCCAAAACAATCCTGAACTTTAGCAGTTTTGGAATTATTGGTTTTAATTTTTATTCAGGTGTCTCATTGCTCTGTGATCAATGTATTTATTTTCTGCAGGTACCTATTATTGCCATGTCAGGACAACAGAATCATTCTTGGCCTCAAAATAATTTGGACAATTTCTTCCATACTGTTTTTATTATGTAAACAATTAAGAAACAGGTTTTCAGTTGATCATTCCCCAAATTCCCATGGGTTTTTTTTTCCTCACCAATCTTTCAGGTGAAATATATTTATACAGCTACTGTGTGTGTCAGTAAATAGTTAGGAGATAGGAGAAAGGGAAAATCTGGAAATTTTGGAAAGGCCTCACCTCTGTTCTGTCTTATCTATCCTTAAAAAAAAAAAGAAAAAAAAGTGAAATAAAATTGTTTTATCATCCTTTTGGTAGGGGCATTGCAGCAGACAACTGTAGGGCTGTGTCCTGAGCATGTCCTTCCACACCCCAGGTAAGATTGTATGCTGAGAATCAGACTGTCAGCTTCTCAAAGTCTCAGGAAATACTTCAGGGAAGTGTAAAACTGGCTGGAAACTTCTTTAGCTTCCCACTGCATGCAAGTTCTGCTTCTCTGGGTGGGTGATGGATCACATCATCCATGTGATAGTGGATTTTTGTCCAGGAAGGCTCTGGCTGAGTGAGCCCAGGATCAGAACCTGCACCCTGGGAATAGCAGAGCTCTGCAAGGATGCCCTGAACCATCCCAGCCCACTGTGGGCTTCATTAGAGATAAACCTGTGTTTAGAAAAGGGATTAAAAGCTTTGGAAAAGCCTCCCATCCATCCCTGAGATGGGGAAATGGCCACTTTGTGTGTCGAAGCAAATTGTTACAACACTTACAGTCACCAGTAAATCAGAGGAGTCACAGAATCATGGAATGGTTTGGGTTGCAGGCACCTTAGAGCCCATCCAGTTCCACTCCCTGCCATGGACAGAGACATCTTCCACTAGCCCAGGGTGCTCCAAGCCCCATCCAACCTGGCCCTGGACACATCCAGGGATCCAGGGGCAGCCACAGCTTCTCTGGGCACCCTGTGCCAGGGCCTGCCCACCCTCACAGGGAGCAATTCCTTCCCAATATCCCATCTAAAATATACTCTCTGCCACTCCAGGGCTTCTATTCTCCACACTGCACAATCCCAACTCTCCCAGCCTTTCCTCACAGCAGGAGTACTCCATCCCTCTGATCATCCTGCTGCCTCCTCTGGACTCCCTCCAGCAGCTCTAGATCCTTCCTGTGCTGGGATCCCCAGGCTGGATGCAGTATCAATAATTAAAGAAATCAGCTGACATAAAAGAAATCGAGGCCTGTTACATCATAGACTGTTGCACACACATTGATGGAACATGGTAAAACAGTAAAAAAATGCCTGTTAACTTGGAGTTTGGATCATTTCTGTTAGGTTTAGAGGGCCTAATTCTTTGCTGACTCCCCATTAGGTCAAGATTCAGAGTTTATGGAGTCTCCTGAAACACTGTCATTAGAAATGCCAGATGTGTAGCTCCAACATGCTCTAGATTTAGACTCTAATTCAAACATGTCAACAGCTTTCAAGGTGTTTGTGCAGATCAAGGGAGAGGAGCTTTTCACTTCAGCTTTTCCCTTCTGTTCTGCTAATAGGGTTAACACCTAGGACAGGGAACAGGATCCTGGTGGAGACAGTTGCTTAGAAGAGTAAAGGACAGATTGCAGCTGGCAGGATATTAAATAAAGTTAGGCACTTTCAGGTTCTTAATCAAGCTTACAGAAAGTTTACAAAATATTTATTAACTTACCTTCCTTCTGAAAAAGCTTTTTGTTGTTGTTGTTGTTCCAAATATAGAACAGGTTTTTTGATTTAATTCTTCTTCTCTGTTCCAAAGGCTCTGACCTCTCTCATCAAGGCATGACTTTGCTTTAGTTGTTATGCAAGAGCTCTGAGTCATATAAGAAAAAGAAAAGGCGGCAGACTTTCTCTTTTTTTTCTGTTCTTGCAAGAGTCTGACAAGATACACTTAACAACAGCTTATTCTTCTGTCTAATTGGGATGCACGGTGGACAAAGTCAGAGATATTTTAAATCAGAAAGTAAGAGAAGTTAAAAACTTCCCAAGCAGGAGAATACAGGACAAGGACAGTTTGAGGAGACATTCTATTATCAAATTTTCTCTTTGGCAAAACATTTTAGGCACTTTATTCTACTATTTTTTTACCTCGTACACATCAAGGGTACTCAGACAAGCAGAAATAATGGTCTGTGGCTAATGATTGAAAGGGAATGTCAGAGAACTGCTAACCCAGACACATGTGCCTTATAACAAATTTCCCTCTCCTTGCTTTCCTACTCCATCCAGGACAAACAGTAGCACTGGATATGCTGCCATATCTTGGAGACATTATAGGTTGGGAAGGACCTCCAAAGGTCACTGAGTCCAGTGTCAGGACAGGTACGGTTACAGGGGGTCACTCGGGGCTTTTCCAGCCAGGATTTGCTGTCTCCAAGTATGAAAATTTCACAGTGTCCCTGGGAAATCTGTGCAAATTTCTAACCACACCACTGGCAAACATTTTTACTTCTACCTAATCAGAATTGTTGATGTTTTGGCTTGTTCTTGTTGCCTCTTTATCCACTGGAGCACAGTTCTGAGAAGAGTCTGCTCTGTCTCCTCTCCACCCTCCCATTAGGCTGCTGTGGAGAGCAATATTTTCCAGTTTGTGACCAACTGGAGGTGTTTGCCCTGGGCTCTGCCCTCTGGCTCTGGCTTCTCCTGGGATCACAGCCCTCCCCTAGAGTGTTCCAGGTCATGTCCCAGTCTTACGCTGTCTACTGCCTACTGCTGAGGATGTTCCCTGTCCTGTCATCACAATATCAGTTCCAGTCCCTGAGTGTCATCATAAGGACTGACCACTTGCTGGTTGGATTTTGTACCACCAATCACCACACCCTGAGACCAGTTTTCCAGCCCATTTTCTGCTCACCTCATGCCCTTATCAGTCCCATGTCTCTCCACTTAGGCCAGAAGACTTTTATGAAAGTCTTTGTCCATGACCTTACTTAAAAAAAGGTGAATAACACCCACTGTCCTTCCCTCGTCCACATGGCCTCTTGTTTCACTGTGGAAAGTGATAAGGTCAGGTCTGATTTTCCCTTGGAAGATCCTTGATGGATTTTCCTGATCTCAAACTGATCTGCCTGGGCCTGGATCCTTAAAAAGATGAGGAAGCTTGAGAGAATGAGGTGAAGCTGATAGGTTTGTGCTTTCCACCATCTCCCTTGCCCTTCCAGCAGGTGCATAGGATGTGGCTTTCTCCTGTCAGTTCCCTGCATTTCCTGGCACCTCAGAAGTGATGGAGATGGCAGAGAGTGGTTTTGGCGTTAGGAACGAGTGTTTGAGATCACTTAAAAAATCATTGGCAAGGGTATCATTAAAAGCCAGATTTAATATTAAGAAAAAGCACGATAAAGTTTGTTGGCAAGATTTATTCTACTGCTTACAGGACAGTTAAGGTACGACAAGGAAAATCAAGCTACAACAAAACTAAATAAAGAGAAATTAACTGAGAACTATCTGTGTATGTGTGCGTGTGTGTGTGTGTGTGTGAAAAGACAGTGAGGGCAAGGACAAAAAGGAACATGGCCCAAAAGCTTAACAGCATTCAAACTTTTCTTTTCTGGACTTTTCTGGAAAAATACACTTCTGAGACTCAAACAATACATAAAATTATGCCATAAACAAATATTATCTCAGTATTTCCTATATATTATGTACTACTTATTATGCATATAATGAGCTGAGCCACCTCTTTCTCTGAATCAGACATGCTTCAAATTGTGACCATTCATTATATGACCTGCAGAGATAAAATAGGCTTTAAAATTTTGTGGGTTTTATAGACAGGATAGCCAATACCTCCTGGATTTTTTGTGTTTTGTCCTTGGTGAGAAGGGCTCTTTTCTACTCTGCATTTTATAAATGATTTTGATATGCTTGCAATTTTCATTAAATATGATTAGTAGAAGAGTGTAGGTCAACAAGATTGACCAGGGATGATTTGATTTAACTTAAGCTGAGAAGAAAGCCAGTAACACAAATACTGGGAGATGACAAAGGCAGATCAATTGGATTATGATTTTCAGTGCTCTTGGTTGAGTGATTAAAATGACCTGGAGAAGAACTTCCCTCAGCACTGATTCCATATAAAAGATGAGGGGAAGGGCTCCCACCACGTGTCAGGAATTGGTTTGCGGCTCTGAGGGGCGCTTTCTGTATGTGTCAGGTTATAAGATTAGAGACCCTGCAGGCACCTGTGTTTTAACTGGATTTGAGACGACATGAAGAACCTGACTCTTATTTTTTCCCTATATCAGAAGGGATGTTTAACCAGCAGCTGTATTTGTTTTGAAAGATGCAATTGGATTTAGCCTAATCCCAGAGACAGGGAGAGAGAACTTGGGTTTATTAGCTGCTCTGAAGGGAGGCACCTGCCTGAATCCAGGAGCATTTTGCAGTGCTTCCAGTACTTGGAGGAGCCAGAAATCTCCCACTGAGTTGTGCTGTTTATTCTATAACAATATGTTCTGATATATTTACAAATTGATGATCCAAGGAGCCAGACACAAATTGTGATTTACAGCACTGTAATGTTGCTATCCATTTCCTCTCAATCAGCAAGGAAATCTAGCACAAAGTGCTTACTTGTATACCAGGGAGAAACTTATTTACATCTACCTCGAAACCCACCCAATTGTAAACACATTGAGGCTGAACACAGAGAAATGAAAAGCACTCAAACATTTTCTCTCAGCAATTTATGTCTAAGCACACTGCGGAGCCTGTGATGCAGCTTAATAGAGTGTTGAGAATTAGCACATTGTGGGGAAAGGTCTCTGTGCTTGCATAAATGAACAGCCTTCAACTGGGTTTTAGCAGAGTAATGGGAGACAAGCTTAAAATAAATCGGTGGGGAGGGGTGTTGGGGGTGTTGCTTTTTGCACTGCTCAAAATATTTTACTCCTGTGAAGTCAGTGTGAGGAGAAGAGTGTTTGGTCTTTCCAGAGACAGGAAGAAGGAGGTCTCAGCTTACACTGGATTTCTATCCTTAGTTTTACAAACGCTTCCCACCTCATCTGTGGGTCAGAGGTGACCAGGGATGTTCCAGGAACTCAGCCCTTCTCACATTGTTATGAACTTTTCCCATTGGAGGAGACAAAAACAGTGTCAAAGTTTAAACATCTTAGGTGAAAAAAAAATAAAATTAAATAAAACAAAACCCCACTGTATTTACATTTCTCATGGTTTAGAGGAGGCATTTTGTGTTTGCTGACATAGAGAGGGTATGGAAAAAAGGAAATGCTGAAAACAAGGGTTAAATTGGACAAGTGAGGAATTGGAGTGTGAGCAGGGTGGTGGTGTGAGAAAGATGTGTGGTGTGTAAGCAGGAAAGGACATTAAGAGGTCACACAGTGCCACCCCANAGGGTTCAGGGGTGGAACAAAGGGAAAGGGCCAATGGGGTACAAAATATCTACATACAACTGAACAGCATTGTGGGAGAGATTTTCTCTGTGTCATAACCTAGAAGAGCCCACCTAAGGGTTACCTCTTCAGGGGAGAGTTGTCAGTGTTTTGTCTTCAGGGCTTTCCCTCCAGGGAAGGGCCATGGCCTCCATTGGGTCCTGTGCCTCCACAGTGGGAATACATTTCTCCTTGTCCTGTCCCTCCATCCCTTGTAAACAGTCTCTCTCCATCTTTCCTGTTGGCTCCTTCTGGTCCTGGAAGGCCATAATGAGGTCATTCCAGAGCCTCCTCCAGGTGAACAATCTCAATTGTCCTTGTCTTTCTTCATTCACAATTGTGCCCAGAGACAGTAATGCCCTTAGTAATCCACAATACTTGCTTTGGTCAAGTTTAGTAAAGAATCTTAAACTCTTTTTCTTGGTCAAGAAATGCACTTTATGATGCATGTTTAGATCAACTCTCCAGATTTCTCATAAATTTTGGAATATTTCTAACATGAACTGCTGGACAATTTGCACCATGGTTCAAGGACAGGTTTAGTTTCCCTCTGATGTGCATCTTTTAAAATTCTGGAATGATTTATCACTCAGTTTTTAACTAAGGGAGTTACTGACAAGAGAATGGCAGTGCAGCCACCCAAAAATCGAAGATGGTATGAACATGGGAGATGTAGACACTATTTCCACTTTCACTTCTTTTGGTAATTCAGTTCCAACAGGCTCTTCCTAGCCCTGACTTTCCTGGGTGTTTATTCTTCCCTTCTTTATCCTCCTTGACTTCCGTTATCATAGTGGATGGCACATTTTCCCCCAGCAGCAGCTGCATTTTGGGGAGTGTGAGATGATTTTCCCAAATACATTCACTGCTAAATCAACCAAATTTGATATCTATAAATATCAAATATATATTTTTCAAAAAGCAGAAAGGTTTTTATAATGACAACATCATAAAGAAGATAAAGATAAACAAAAATACTTATTTTATGACATCCAGCAAATCTTATTGTTTCCACAGTTCAAGGAAAGATTAGTTAGCACGGTCTGGAAGACCATAAAATGTGATTATTTTAATGGGCACTACATTCTGCACACACACTAAGGCTGGAGAATGGCAAAATAAATCAGAGAAATATTTCCATCAATACCATCCTGAAAGTCCAATTTTTTAATCTTTTATATCAGGTAATTTTATCTTTTGTGTCATGTTATTTACCTTAGGAAGTAAATATTTTCTTTATCTCTCATTTCACTTTTAACAGGATTCTATGTTTATCTTCTCTCTGTATTGCCTGAGATTATTTCTTTTGAAGAGGGAAGATGGAAAACAAAACCAAATTTTATTTTGTGATTTTCATCTTTTATGGCCTTATTATCTGGATGGCTACATCTCCTTGTGTACTGTGCATACATGAGAGGCAAAGTAATTAAAGATTTTTAACAAACTGTGCTTTTAACAAGGAAAGTTGTACACACATAAAAGGATGGGCTTTATTTCTTATTTTTAAGGGCTCTCTTATTTCCTGAAGAATTAAAATTATTCTGCTATTGATCTCTGGGAGGGACAGGGTATTTTTGAGGTAACACATGGGCTGAACAACCGAAGAAATCATAATGTGGAGATAAAAGTTGAATTTCTGAAAGTGCTACTGAATGTGCAGCAGTAAAAGTTTCAGTCTTATTAGAGCACAAAGAAGCCAATGGACCAAGCAGAGCAAACTCCACATGAGTAAGGCTGAGTTTTAAGCTTTTGAACACAATTCTCCTGAGTTCAAACCAGTTCAGCTCAGTTCATACTGAAATTAAGGGCATATTTGAAGAATTAGACTATCATCTCATTCAAGGAGCAATGAACTGACATTATTTTTCAGGATTTCATCTACATTGAAGGTCTAAGGTAGCAGTAACATTTCTCAATGGCCTTTTGTAATTACCAGAAAACACATTTTCAGCTCTCCATCAGAAATTTCTCAGTTTATTGGTAAAAGGTTGCTATAGGATACATTTAGGAGTTCATTTATTATGAGAGCTGTTCTGGTGTATCCTTGTTTTAAATGCATTCTTTACACAGTGAGGAAAATATTTACTATAGTATGCAATTTTTATTCTATAAGGACTGCTCTATTTCTCCCTGATAAAATTGACTTTGCCTTTCCAGCTCTGTGTGGTGCCATTTTTGGTCTTTGGAATCTTGTTAACATTTTTAATAGAGTATCACCCCATGAAATTATAGACCCTAGGGGATAAATTAAGGTGAAATAGCAAATAAAAGGATCACTGAGGTGTCATTGAATTTGAAACAAAACTTTTAAAGTAAAAGCAATGTTTTACTGTATCCACAAAGAATTGTTGCTGTGGATTTGACACCCCTAAGTCTTCACAAGTCCTGTTTTCTCTCAATGCTGGTTTACACAAAATTACTCAAATAGGATGAAAAACAATCTCTGCTTACAAACAAACTTAAGTAAGAGCTGTGGGAAGGAAGAGAAGAGGAAGAAAGGAAGGAAAGCAGAGGGTGTGTTTTTCCTATTGTGAGTCCTTATTTGTGAGGTTAAATCTCCAGATGCTCTTAGGCACCCAACTTGTCGGGTTGTTTTGTCCAATGAGCCAAAATTGCAGAAGCACATCAGTCTCAAAGCAAAAGTCACAAGCACTAAAGTCCATGCTAAGTTTTGGTACAAAGTTCCAAACAGAAGCAGAAACAAAGCAAAAGCAAATGGCAAAAAGCAAATGTCAAAAAGTACCAGCTCTCCCCAGTGAATGTTCTTATATAGAAACTTCCCAACAAGCTAAGGCACAAACTCAGACCACTATTTCTTAACCTATTAGAATTCCAGTTTCTTAGCATGCCAGGCTATGCATAAACTATGTACATGGTCTGTCTTGTTCTATCTGAAAAACGTAAGCAGTATTCTTACTATAGCTTTATTATGTTTTAAACTATGTTCTTGCAGCCTCCATGGAGCCCCTAGTATCTAAGACTATGTTTTTCAACCTTCACTAGAACTCGAACTTCTACACTGGTATCTAAGACCTTTTACTTACTAAAAGCACTTAAAACCCATTCTACTTACTTTCTTGCTTACTTACTTGCTTATACTCAAACCTAAACTTTCACCTCTGCTTTATGTGTGAGTGGATTAACATACTTCAACCCATCCAAAAGTTTTAATTCAATCCCTGCAGTCTAATTTCTCTTTGAAGAATTCAGAGAGACTCCTGACTTACTGACTCCAACACTTATTCTTCTGGATCAGCTGTCTTACTAAATGTGGATTATATTCTGCACGAACTACCAGAAAGAGTATGCAACTCATAAGAGTAAGTCACTGTAATCAATCCTAGCTCTGAATTCAGAGCCAATGGGATTTAAATACATAAAATATTCAAGAAATGAATATATGTGGCATTTAACAATGTGGGGATATTGACAAAAGATTGGACTTGATGATCCTGGTGGTCTTTCCAACTCTAATGATTTTATGGAAAGGCAAATGCTTTCACAAATCTGTTCTGTACATTTAAAATTTCAATAAAGTCTCCCATTTGTAATATTCCAGTTTAAATTTTCAATGTTTAACACAAATAGCTAACAAACCTCTAATCATCAGGTAGTTGTGTTCTGCACTAGGACTAAACAATTTCAAAAGCAGTTTAATGACTACATCTTTAACATTATTAAACCCTACTTGATCTGCACTATAATGCACCCAGGAAAATGCCAGAAGTTGGAAGAGAAAGGGGAACTCTAGAATGCAAAGTAACAGAGATTTTGTCAGTCCCTGGTGTTTATTCCAGCCCTGTTTGTAGTAATACACCATTTTTGAGTGGTGTCTCTGCTCCAGATGCAACATAAAGTACCTGACATCCTATCACTGAGATAGATCACAAACTAAAGAGCCATATGGTTAAATTACTCTTCATTTTCTCCCCCTGTCCTTTCTGCAGCCCGTGTTCCCCAGCCAAGGATGGGTGAGAAACCTGCTGCCCATTTACACTGTAACAGAGCTGAGCAGTGGTGCTCCCATTCATTTTGATTTGAGATATGAACCTCCTTTCCCAGGAAGTGTAACAAAGAAGTGCCAGTAGCAGTAGTGACAAAACTGCTGCTGTTTTCTCTCACACCCTTGAGTTGCACTGTCAAGAAAACTCATTCCTTGTGCCAGCTTCTGCTGTTTTTTTGGGATGGCATTTGTTCTTATGTCTCTGGAAGTGTGGTGTGGAATCCAGGGCAGCTTCCAGGGAAACAAAAGGAAGGTGTTTTTCCAATGCAGAACTGCTGACTGGAAACATGGCTCTGGAATCTGCAAGGCAGGGATTGTTTTCTCCCATAATAATTCTGAACACAGCAATTCAGAGACTTCTCCCTCCTACCCTGAGCCTTTGAAACAGGTAACTAATGGCACCCCAGAAAGCATATTTGAAACATCTAAACTCTGAGCTGGCAAAGCAATCCTGAAGAAGAGCTTGCTCTATCTGCACATCACAAAATGATCTTTAGTGTTCCCCCAGCCTTTCCTGTTCCCCAGTGATGTAACCTCTCATCTCACCACACTTGGGGACCTCAGGAGGGACCTTTCTACTCTGCCAGGAGAAAAACAGAGTTCTGATGTCTATGAGGAGCAATTTCTGACTCGTTAACATTTCCTCTTGCTGCATGCCAATGTTTAATAGCCATTCCCTCCCACATCCTCCTTCTCATTGACCCTCTCTGTCCCATTACCATTTGGAAAAGGTTCCACACCCCCCCATCCTGCCTCAGTCCGTGGTGGTGTCTAATTGAAGCTCTTTTCCACAGGGCTGATCTGTGCCCTTTTATGCCTGGCTCCACATCTTAAGGTGCTGACAGGTTGTCCCTAGGAAAGATTCCCAGGCTGAAAATAAGGATTTAGCTTGATTACAGCTCCCTTTGCCTGTTTTGGGGTGGGGTTTTTTTGCTGTTAAACACCTCTGCCAATGGCTTTGTTATTGCTAAGGCACAGGGAAGCTGGAAGCTGTCAAATGCAGTAACATGAATGGGAAAATATTGCTCTGTCTCTAAATCAAGATCATAATTATGACTGATTCTTTTTGCTCCAGAGATCATCTCCTGTTAACTGAAGTAGAAATATTAGAGCAAGAAAGAACCACTGATATTTGTGGATGAATTCTGACAAAAAAAGTTAATGAAATCACCTGATTAGCAGTGCCATGTTTATATATATTAGAAAAAAAGACTAATTAAAATGGGGTGCATTTAATTACCATATAAATTCTAAGTTGTCCCAGTTGAGGGTGGGAGAAACATGAGAGAACTATGCTATTAAGCAACTGAGTAAGTGAAATGATGTACATAAAATGCTTATTCAATAAGTGTAGATACAAACTGGTGAGAGCCTGGTGGTGCTTTACAGTATTTCCACATTCAGGCTGACTGGTTTGGGTTTTTGTAATTCTCTGTAGGTTTTTTATTTTCCCTTTGCATTAGAACATCCTGCATCAGCCACAATGTGGGATATTTCTGTGCAGCAGCCTAACCTTATCTCCTGCAACAGCATAATGGTATGAATAACTCTGGTAATTGTAGGCCAGTGACAAAGAGAGGATGGAGCAGGGCAGGGATTAGAAAGCATCAAGCTGCAAGTACCAATGGAGAGGAAGAATCACATCATTGTGGTGTTAGTGATGCTTCCCAGCCTGGAGCCAGCTGCCACAGCAGTGTGGGAAGCACAGCTGGCTCAGGAGCTGGGTGAAATAACTGCTCCACGCTGCTGCAACCATCCCCTGCTAAATCAGTCAGGGCTCCTAGAGAAAGATTATGGGGATAACTGAACACCTGCATGGGTCTAGGAGCAGAATCCATAGCTTTGCTCCCACTTGGAAGCAACTGCATTAGGAGACATAAGGATAAGTTATATCCTGTCTGCCTGAAAAAGTCTGTGCCTCAAGTGCCTGAGACATTTCAGGCATCCTTGGACACCGCACTGAATGTCTTTGTGCTCTCCCAGCCACCTCCATCATTTCTGCACCATATTTCCTGATAAATGTTCCTCATTTATCAGGAAATATGGTGCAGAATTTGCTTTGCATATTGGTAACAGAAAGCCATCAGCCTAATTTACACTGCAAATAATGGTGCAAGGGAGAACAAACTGTTACAGCAATTCANGAGCCTTTGAAACAGGTAACTAATGGCACCCCAGAAAGCATATTTGAAACATCTAAACTCTGAGCTGGCAAAGCAATCCTGAAGAAGAGCTTGCTCTATCTGCACGTCACAAAATGATCTTTAGTGTTCCCCCAGCCTTTCCTGTTCCCCAGTGATGTAACCTCTCATCTCACCACACTTGGGGACCTCAGGAGGGACCTTTCTACTCTGCCAGGAGAAAAACAGAGTTCTGATGTCTATGAGGAGCAATTTCTGACTCGTTAACATTTCCTCTTGCTGCATGCCAATGTTTAATAGCCATTCCCTCCCACATCCTCCTTCTCATTGACCCTCTCTGTCCCATTACCATTTGGAAAAGGTTCCACACCCCCCCATCCTGCCTCAGTCCGTGGTGGTGTCTAATTGAAGCTCTTTTCCACAGGGCTGATCTGTGCCCTTTTATGCCTGGCTCCACATCTTAAGGTGCTGACAGGTTGTCCCTAGGAAAGATTCCCAGGCTGAAAATAAGGATTTAGCTTGATTACAGCTCCCTTTGCCTGTTTTGGGGTGGGGTTTTTTTGCTGTTAAACACCTCTGCCAATGGCTTTGTTATTGCTAAGGCACAGGGAAGCTGGAAGCTGTCAAATGCAGTAACATGAATGGGAAAATATTGCTCTGTCTCTAAATCAAGACCATAATTATGACTGATTCTTTTTGCTCCAGAGATCATCTCCTGTTAACTGAAGTAGAAATATTAGAGCAAGAAAGAACCACTGATATTTGTGGATGAATTCTGACAAAAAAAGTTAATGAAATCACCTGATTAGCAGTGCCATGTTTATATATATTAGAAAAAAAGACTAATTAAAACGGGGTGCATTTAATTACCATATAAATTCTAAGTTGTCCCAGTTGAGGGTGGGAGAAACATGAGAGAACTATGCTATTAAGCAACTGAGTAAGTGAAATGATGTACATAAAATGCTTATTCAATAAGTGTAGATACAAACTGGTGAGAGCCTGGTGGTGCTTTACAGTATTTCCACATTCAGGCTGACTGGTTTGGGTTTTTGTAATTCTCTGTAGGTTTTTTATTTTCCCTTTGCATTAGAACATCCTGCATCAGCCACAATGTGGGATATTTCTGTGCAGCAGCCTAACCTTATCTCCTGCAACAGCATAATGGTATGAATAACTCTGGTAATTGTAGGCCAGTGACAAAGAGAGGATGGAGCAGGGCAGGGATTAGAAAGCATCAAGCTGCAAGTACCAATGGAGAGGAAGAATCACATCATTGTGGTGTTAGTGATGCTTCCCAGCCTGGAGCCAGCTGCCACAGCAGTGTGGGAAGCACAGCTGGCTCAGGAGCTGGGTGAAATAACTGCTCCACGCTGCTGCAACCATCCCCTGCTAAATCAGTCAGGGCTCCTAGAGAAAGATTATGGGGATAACTGAACACCTGCATGGGTCTAGGAGCAGAATCCATAGCTTTGCTCCCACTTGGAAGCAACTGCATTAGGAGACATAAGGATAAGTTATATCCTGTCTGCCTGAAAAAGTCTGTGCCTCAAGTGCCTGAGACATTTCAGGCATCCTTGGACACCGCACTGAATGTCTTTGTGCTCTCCCAGCCACCTCCATCATTTCTGCACCATATTTCCTGATAAATGTTCCTCATTTATCAGGAAATATGGTGCAGAACTTGCTTTGCATATTGGTAACAGAAAGCCATCAGCCTAATTTACACTGCAAATAATGGTGCAAGGGAGAACAAACTGTTACAGCAATTCACAGCAGCACAGACACACAGAGAAACAAGAGCTGCCTCAGGCAGAGTGTCTGGGTGTTTATGGATATTAATGTGCATCATGGATCATGGAAAGGCTTGGGGGGGGGAAGGAGCATTAAAGCCCATCCAGTTCCACCCCCTGCCGTGGGCAGGGACACCTTCCACTAGCCGAGGTTGCTCCAAGCCCCATCCAATCTGGTCTTGGACACTTCCAGGGATCCAGAGGCAGCCACAGCTTCTCTGGTCACCCTGTGCCAGGACCCCACCACCCTCACAGAAAGGATTTCTTCCCAATATCCCATCAAAACCCAATCTCTGGTAGTGGGAATCCATTCCCCCTTTTCTTGTCACTCCACCCCTTGGAAACAGTCTCTCTCCATGTTTTCTGCTGGCTCCTTCAGGCACTGCAAGGCCACAGTTAGGTCACCCCAAAACTTCTCCTCTCCTGACTGAACAATCCCAACTCTCCCAGCCTTTCCTCCCAGCAGAGCTGCCCCATCCCTCTGATCATCCTGGTGCCTCCTCTGGACTCTCTCCAGCAGCTCCAGGTCCTTCCTGTGCTGGGCTCCAAGGCTGGAGCAGCTCTGCAGGTGGGGTCTCACCTGAGCAGGGCAGAGGGGCAGAATCCCAATCCCTTTCCTGCAGCCCATACTGGGGGCTCAGCCCAGGGCACGGGGGGCTCTGGGATGGGGCAGGTCCAGCTCTCACCCACCAGCACCCCCAAGTCTTCCCAGGGCTGCTCCCTCTGCTCAGCCCCCACATGGATTGATCCCAGGGGTTGTCTGACCCAGGTGCAGCCCTTGTTAAATCTCTTGAGATCCCCATGGGCCACTTCTGGAGCTTGTCCAGATCCCTCTGGATGTCATCCTGTCCTTCAGGGGTGTCACCTGCAGCACTGTGCTTTTACAGTAATGCTGATCTTGAGAATGAGATTAGATCATTTTCAAAGAGGAAATATGTAACAAATCCCCTTTTCAATGACAGTTACACATGGAGATGACCTTTTGTAAGAGCAACTGTGTAATTATTAATTGTGGCTGATGGCTTCTTCCCACAGCTGGTAATCTGGTGCACACACCAGTGCCTCCCTTTCTAATCACAGTACAGGCTGCTTATTTAATATTTATCAATGATGCTGGGATGTTTCATGCATTTGATTATTTTAGAAATGTCGGCCCCAAATCTGTTTATTTATTGCTTCCATTTCCCAAGCTGTTCTTGTCACACCAGTATTTCTGCATCACAATACAAAGATACAACGAAGATGTTCATGAGATTTTTCTTCCTTCCCATTAAGATTTTGTTATCTCAACTTCATCCTCTGCCAGCTCAAGTAATTGAACTAAGTCCTTACTTCTTACCTGGGTTCATTACTCAAAATAGAGGAGGATAATGAAATAATTGTGAAAACATCAGTGTTTGAAAAGAGTGAAAGACACAAATAGAAACAGAGTCTGCATCCTTAAGTGAAGAAATGTGGTGTCTAACCCTTCTCTGCTGGATAGAACTTAATGATGCTACCCCTAAATTAGTGAGTGTGTGAAGAGCTTTAGGAAGGGTATAAGTTTCTAGGCTTTGAAAAAGAAATAGATTTCTATTTGTGCAGTTCTTCCTTGGTGCTGTTATTAGTTGTCTGTGTTTGGAAGTGCCCAGGGCAGGTTTGGATGGGGCTTGGAGCAACCTGGGATAGTGGAAAGTGTCCCTCCCCATGGCAGGACATGGCACTGGATGGGCTTTAAGGTCTCTTGTAATCCAAACTAGTCTGGGATTTTTTGTTTAATAAGCACAGAACCTCTGGAAGCTCATGACAATTGGGAAAGGGCAGCTGGAAAAACTAAACATCACTTGATCTTTGCAGCATTGCATACTGCAGCCGGTTTCAAGCTGCAGGCTAAAACCCAACTAACCTGTAAGCAAGCAGGTACCTGGGTGAGTGATAGTAGGATGGACTTGAACAAATACAGAGAATCCCAGCCTATCTATTGGATCCTAAGTATCATTGTCCAAAGAGAGGAGTGACTGAGATTGTAACTATTCACATGTGTGTGCCTGGAAAACTCAAACTCCCTGTTTAAAGAGTGCTCACAAGAATAAAGTGCTTAGTCTTTGTTACATGAAATCACAAGTGCCATGTCTCTGTCTCGGACCCGGCACCAATCAATGTTACAGATCTTCATCAGGGACAAGCAGGAGGATTTGAGCAAGCGTAGGCTGGGTTGCCCTATATCAAACCCTGGGAAGGTGACAGCAAATAATCCTGGAACCATTTCCAAACACAAGAAAGATAAACCCAGCAGTCAATAGGAATTTATGAAGGGAATATTATGTTTAATTAACCTGGCAGCCTCCATGGGCTTGGTGGCTCAGGCAGAGCAGTGGATGCTCCAGATCCAGCAAGACCAAGTGTGTGCTCCACGGAGACCCAGGAACACAGCCAGGTCTGTCTAGGGCACTTGGACACCCATCTGTGTCCCTAGGCCCTGGTCTGTCCCTGCTACCACCCAGAGCTGGGGAACCTTTGTTTGTGCAGTCACATGTCCTGTGCACATCCTGACACGTCTTCGCTGTCACCGTGTCCCACCTGTGGTTTGCTGTTGGTTGGTCACAGAGGTTTGGAATGTGAAGCACAGCAGTGGGAAGGCAGTTGGAAACAGGGAATAAATCAAAGGATCAAAGGACCCAGGGCAGTGATTGGGCACATGGCTCAGCCAAGTGGCACCTGCTTACACAAAGCTTATCCCTCTTCCCTTTTCCCTTTATTTTCCCACATATACCCTCTCCAATCAATTTTGTTAACTCCAATCCATTTTGTTTCCCCTGCTTTTGGTCCTTCCCTAAGCATCCCTTATGTAGTCTCACACACCTCCACACTGCTCTTAAAACATGCCATAATAAATTTTATGGTGTCTCCAGATATTCTTCCATGGCACCCCATAAGTTCTGCCCTCCTGTAGGCTGTAATTCCCTTTATTTTTCATGCCTTTCTGGGGACAAAATTAATTTTCTTGAATTCATCTCACATCAGAACCACAGGACACATCCTCAGTTGTCCCAGCAGGTGATTTAAGTTCTCCCTGGTTGCTCTGTTGCCTTTTCCTTGCATTTAATGAGATTTACCATTAGAGAGATAGCCTGACTCCAAATCCTAGGAACCAAGCAACACTTCAATTCAAAATGCACTTTATACAAGACTCTAATAATTTTCACAGGAAACTGTTCTTCTATCTGTTATTAAGAAAATAAAAATGACCCCTTTTGCTTTGAAGCTGGCTCATCCTTTGTAGAAACAATAGCAGATTTAATTCAGGTGGAGGTATTTAGGGTGGTGTGAGTCCAGGTCTGCTTTAGCTACTACCATGTCATGGTCAGTTTATTTTCTGACGGTGCAGTGGCTTTTATTCCAAGGCTTTTGTTTTTACAAGGCAGGTTTCTCTTATGTTATACTTAATATAGGTATGGTCTCAAACATATAGATATAGAACAAAATCCCTGTGTGTTATTGTTAGTAGAGTATAAAACTACTTAGGATAAAGTCCTAAGGGTGCTCCTGAGGAACCAGACAATAAAACCAGACCCAACCACTCGTAGAATCATTGAACCATTGAGGCTGGGAAAGATGTCCAGGACCATCAAGCCCAAGCTGTGCCCCATCCGCACTGTGCCACCAGCCCAGAGCACTGAGTGCCACATCCAGGCCTTCCTGAGACACTTCCAGGAATGGGGACTCCAACACCTCCCTGGGAAGCCCCTTTCAATGCCTGACTACTCTTTCCAAGAAGAAATTCCTCCTGGTGTCCAACTTGAACCTCCCCTGGCACAGCTCAAGGCTGTTCCCTCTCATCCTGTCCCTGTTTCCTGGGAGCAGAGCCTGACCCTCCTGGCTGTCCCCTCCTGTCAGGGAGTTGTGCAGACCCAGAAGGTCCCCCCTGAGCCTCCTTTTCTCCAGGCTGAGCCCCTTTCCCAGCTCCATCAGCCACTTGTGGGGCTCCAGTCCCTTCCCCACCTCTGTTCCTTTCCCTGGACATGTATAAGGTGTACCATGAAGGGAATGAAAGCAGAGAGAAATTAAGTACTTAGCATAAGATATGCCTAACAAAATATTTAGACTAGTCAGTCATTATCTCATAATTTTAAAAAACGTCCAAAGGAAAGCAAATGAAAAGTTGTCTTTCAAATAGGTATTAAAATGCTAATGTTTCATGCTTCTAATGAAGGTTCTAATAAGAGTGGAAGATGAGAGTGATTGTAATGGGTGAAATACCAGTTCCCATTTTAGCTGTCATTTTAACAACATCATTTTGTGGTTCTGTCAGCTTGTTGAAGCTCTGTTGATCCCAATGTATTTCATTTCCTCTCCACAGGCTGAGTGTCTGCCTGTGTGAGGCAATATTGTTCCAGTGTGAAGTGTCTTCATCTCTGTGCAAGTGCTTGTGCTTGAATTGATCTTTAACCTTTTCTCCAAATGAATTTTTCAAAATTATTTTTGAATAAGCTTTTAGTGTCTGTGAAAGGTGTGAGATGTATTTATTCACATTTCCCTCTTTTTTTCTCTCTGAGTCATGACATGAGATGCATATCTCATTCCAAATGACAACTTTCTAGATAAGAAGTCTCTCCCATTATATCTGAGACTGCAGCAGTGCAGATTTCTCCACATTAACTATTATAACCCAGGCTATTAAACAACTCAGTACCTCACATCTGTAATATTTCCTATGAGCTAAATAACTTTGCAAGTGACTTTGCACATTCATGAGAATTCCAGACCCACCTTCTTCCACTTGATGTTCAGCTTTATATTTTACTTGCTTTGCGTTCCTTCTCCCTTCTAACTGTCACTGATTTCAGTCATTCTCCAGCAAACAGTCTTGCCCTTGAAAATATGAAGTGAAATTTCTGTATTGCTTCAAAGGGGCAACAGGATAAGTCCAGGGAATTTAAGGTTCTCATAGTAGAGTTTGGTTTTAACTAGTAAACACTGTATTCTGTATGGATACTCTCCTGTTTAGCTGTTCAAGCGGGGACAAAAACCATAAAGAATCCCCAAAACACACAGAAAATTCTTATTTATTTATTTATTTATTCATAGCAGAATTTTAAATTATTTCAGAACTGAAGTTTAATACTAAACCTTTTCAAAAAAGGAATCCAACTGCCAGTGGCCAAGGAAGTATAATGGCATTAATGGATTTTACCAGGACTGCAGTTAGAGAAGACTGAAATGTTATCCTTTCCTGAAAATTTCATGTGACCATCATAACACCTCCCTGCTGCAGTTTTGCTTTATTTCTTTCAGTAAGCAACACTTTCTCATGCAGCAGTCATTTCTCAAGCAGGAACAAAGAGTGGAAGTTTCTAGTAGTCTAGGAGAATGAAAAAGAAAAGAGCTAAGTAATGGAATTCCAGAACCCCAGAATGGTTTGGGGTGGAAAGGAAGTTAAAAAGCATCCAGTGCCACGCCCTGCCATGGGCAGGGACACCTTCCAGTAACCCAGATTGCTCCAAGCCCTGTTCAGCCTGGCCTTGGACACTTCCAGGGATCCAGGGACAGCCACAGCTTCTCTGGGCACCCTGTGCCAGGGCCTCCCCACCCTCACAGGGAACAATTCCTTCCCAGTAGCCCATCTAAACCTACCCTCCTCCACTTAAATATTCACCATTATTTCATCTTGTAATTTCCCAGTTTAAACTGGAGCTGTGTGATCTTTGCAGCCATTTTTGGAATTGTATTACAACATCTCATCTCTGGAGATTTTTCTTTTCCCTCCTGAACCCTGTGAGTTCTCCTGTGGTTTACTCTGCATTTTAAAGGGGCAAATGATGTCATTCTTGACTATAGTGGAAGGAAAACTCTTCCCAATGAGCTCAGTATTTTCACATAACAGGTCTTGATTCTAAGCTGGGTGTTGTTGCACATGTTCCATGTGCAAGAGCCTCTGCCTTTTTCAGTGTGCCTCTAGCCTGATTTTAGAAGGGAATTCTCTGCTGCTGAGTGTGCAATTATCACAGGAAATAGACACCAAAAATGATGCCCTGGGATTTTTAATGAGACTTCTATGAGACTGATGGAGCTGATAAAGCAATAAACTGTGGCAATGTGGCAGGAGCTGCTGGGGCCACAGCTTTTCTGAGAGCACTGTCTCCACGGGAAAGGGACAGCCCTGTGCACCAGGCACTAACGCACCACGATGGTCACTGAGGGCGGACAAATAAAATGAGAGGGGTTCTTTGTATGGCATTCCTGTGGAGTTTATTGATCTCACACAGAAGGGAACCAGAGACAAAGAACCAACAACAAAGGAGGGTCCAGGATTATGGACAGAACAGTGGAGGGCGCGGCATCAGGATTGAGGGAACAAGGATGGTGCAGAGGCGGGACTAAGGGGAAACAACCAACTGGGATCTAGGGGACAAGTAACTAGGATCAGGGACCAATAGGGAAATCAGAAGCAGGGAACATTCTAGAACTGAGGTGTGGAAAAAGGATGACCTAACTGGGTACATTAGCATATAACTTCAAAGAATTGTGGGAGAACATTCTTCCAAATCTTTAAAGGGGCGTTTCCTCCCAAGGCCTCTGGACCACAGCATCCCCTGCCAACTCTTGGGTTGCCACAATAAACCATCTTTTACAACATCTCTCAGCTGCCCCGTGTCTCGTAATATTAATATCCTGATAACCAGGGAACACACCAGGCAGCAAATATGGAGCACTGAGGGAGAGAGTCCCCTCAGGCCCCTGACACACGAGGCATGGGAAGAGCACTGGAAGCTTCACCCGTGCACAGAGCAGGGCCCAGCTGAACCCAGCAGAACCCGACACAAGAGGACAAAGACCACAGGCCCATACCAGCCATACCCATTAGAGCACTGCCATGTTCCCAGCCCCTCACCCTGCCAGCAGGAAGAGCTGGGGCTGTGGACAGGGTCAGCAGGGATGGCACTCCTCACACAGCTAGGGAGCGAGGAGTGGAGCTGGTTCAATGATTTCCAAGGCAGGAGTGATGGAGAAGAGAGCATCTCAGAGTCTGGTTCTAGTGACCCAAAGAAACTGGAGTCTTACAGAGCCCCAGGACAACTCCTAAAGCTGTTTCTCCAAGGCACAGGTCAATCAGTGTCCCATGGGGAAGACAGCAAGGCCCAAGAGTGGTGGCAGAAGAAGAACAAGGACGTCAGCATCCACAGCACCTGGGTCAGCCCCCTCTACCCAGCGCTCATGGTGGAGCCCTGCTCGCTGGAGGCAGAAGAGGCAGACTCTGACCTGCCCTGCACATCTCCTGTCCCTGTGGCTCCCACGGACACCCAGCCAGCAGCTGCTGCCCTGGCTGGAGCTCCAGAGGATGAGGAGCGGCACGTGAGCGCCACTGCCCAGGCACAAGAGGTGGCAAAGACAGCGGCTCCTGCTGCCTCTGGTGCGCAGGTGGCAGGATCAGGGAGCTGGGCAGTGGCCCCACACAGCCCCTGCTGCCCCCAGCCCATTGCCCAGCCAGCAGGAAGATCTCGGGCAGCGGGCAGGGTCAGCAGGGATGGCACTCCTGGCAGAGCTATGGGACAAGGAGGGGTCCTGCTGCACAGAGCTCAGGTCTGGCCCATCCACAGAGAGGGAAGAAGACACAGACCTGAGCAGGAGTGCTGAGGAGGAGAGTGCCTCAGGATCCCTGCCATGTGAGTCATGGGCAGAGAGCTCAGACGCTGAAGCCTGCACACCCCCAGAGGATGGTCCAGATCATCAGAAGGCAGCCCTGATCTGCACATCTCACGTGAACCCACTGCTCCTGTACATGGGCACAGGCATCAGAAGTCAGGAGTCAAAAGCAGGAAGCCTATCCCAAATGGAAGATACAGGGAGATATGGCAGAGAAAGGGAGGCTGTCCCACTTGGTGGGAGGAACAATTGCTGGAGAGGGACAGGCAGTCATGTGAGTGTCTGCAAGGCCTGCACTCAGCTGCAGCTGTCCCTGTGCAGCAGCCATCCCCCTTCAGGAGGGTGCTCAGGGCTCTGCACAGGGTGTTCAGGATCCTCAGACACTTCATTCCAGAGCTCCATTCATAAGAGTGTCTTAGGTAACAGTGTAAGATGTAACCAAAAGTGTGCATTCTATCACCATCTGTTAAAACCAGGTGGGGCAGTGCTCTTCATCTCTTCCATGACTTATCCCTGATAACTCCCTTTGGAGGGATATCTTCTGTTCATGGGCCATCAAGCCTCACTGCATGACTCATAAATTACAGCATCCCATTGTGAGATGCTCCGCCCAGGGAGAGGAACCAAGAATTCCTACCTGGATAGAATCTGAATTTGGAACACCACAGTAGCCCTCACCTACTGGATTCCCAGAGGACAAGAGCTACATGACTGCCACTGGACCTTCAGAGGAAGACCAGCCCCTTCTCCAGGATCATCACTCCAACAGAAGCACATCTAGCACTTCAACAGGATTGCAGCCACCATTTGAACAGACTGCTACCAGCACCTGACCGACAGGTTTCAGGCTGTATCCTGATTCTCTCAGTGTTTCTGTACTATTGATTTATTTTAATTTTCCTATTAAATTATAGTTCTGACTTGGAGTCTATCACTGGTGTGCTTTCAAACAGTGCAAGGAGCCATCCCACAGTGTCTGCGTGGTAATGCCAATGGTACAACACCCAGGGAGGCATGAGCATTGGAATGAGCACTGGAACACTCTCTCCTTCCTCTGGTTTGCTCCCCATGCCACGTGTGCTTGTGCACAGGCCCCTGAGCCAGGCCCTGCAGAAAGTGGATGTGTTGGCTTTGTCTCATGGACCCACAACTAGGTGTTTTGGTTTAGGGAAATTTGGGAGAAGAATTTGAATTGATTCCTTTATGAAACAGATTTGGGAGAAAACTTTTGAATTTTTGATTGTGTTGTTGAGAAGCACTAAGATTAGCATCCATTATTTTCGGGGAAGCCTGGTGTTCCTCACTTTATTCAGAGATTAACCATGGATGAGGTGGGTTCTTGTAGTACTGAGTGCTTTACAAAGACCTCACAAAGCCACAGCAGTGTTTCTTACTTATCTAAATCTGTTTTGTTGGGCTTTTTTGTTGTTGTGTGTTTGGTTTTTTTTGTTGTTTTCTTTTTGTTTTTTTTTTTTTTTTTTTTTTTTTTTTTTTTNTTTCAGGGCTTTTTGTTTTGTTTTGTTTTTCTTTGGGTGTTTTTTTTTTTTTTGTATACATGTTTCCTCCTTTTGGTTGAATAGTCCCTTCTTTTTGAAGCGTATTCTCCCATCCCTGGAATGTTCCACCTGTTTCAAACGGGAAGTGGGAAACTGCTGTAGGAAAAGCAAACTCCTAAAATCTCTGTCCAGTTCCCTGGCTCCTTCTCTTGCAGTGATTCATGTTTCTGAGAAGGGCTTCTCAAAAGGACACTGCAGTTCTGACCCAGGTCAACCTTGCAGAGAAATGAAAAGGAACTGAATGTTTACATGGCCAAAACACCAGAAATGTTCTGTAAATTCATGTGATTTCTTACAAATCACATGTTTAACTTGGCCCAAAGAAGCTGTACCATCTTTGCAAACATATTGAAAGGGAAAAGAGGAGTAATTTAATCCAATAAATGCACCTCCCACATGATACAAAAGTAATATTTTATTTCATGCTCACCAATTCCTGTCTGCACTGTGGTTTTCAGTGATTTGCTAAGCTCTACCTGCTAAAATATTACTTCATACATAGATATTCCAGGTACTTATTTAGAAACTCCTAAAATAAACCTACCATGGGTTTAGTATGAATTAGCATGTGAGGCTGTTGATAGCAAAACCAAAGGCACAAATGAAAGTACTTTACTAATTGGTGGTTTTCAATTTATTGATTTAAAATATAATTTAAATTGTGCAGTGTTCACCTGAAAACTTGATTTTTCTTAACAGATATTGAGAGAAAATACTCACTTCTGCATGAAAATTATAATTCTGATATGTATTCTTAAAATGATTATAGAGATAAAATGACAAGAACAAACAAACCCTTTAAATTATTTATTGACATACATCGGCTGTACTTTTTTTCCTGCGATTCTTACAAAGCAAATGTAAGTCAAATGCATTGAAAATGAGAAATCTTTTTTAATCTTTTGAGTCATTTCAAGTCATTATAAATGGCTTCAGTAAATCCTGCAAACAAATGCTGAGCCCCTAGTTAGTGCAGTTTCAGAGGGATGGGTCCAGACCCCATTTTTTTATAAGATTAGATCCAAGAGTGCTTTCTGGGCTTTTTCTGGGGTCCTCACCTGCCTTTCAGTCCCATGGATAAGCTGTACTCACACTATTTAAACTTTATTTTCAAGTACAATTCCCTGTTCATGCCCTCCCTCTGTCTCCCATAGCTCTGCCTCTGCATCAGTGCCTTGATCTGTCACTTCAGTAATTTTAGGAAAAGGCAGCCAGACTTGCCTAATTTAATTTCCCCCTTTAAAGGCTGTGCCCCATGGCTGTGCCTTGTGCTGTTCTTTCTTATTCTCTGCTTTCATCCTCACATTTCCCTCAGCAGTTGTGTTATTTTCATAGCCACTAAATACACTTCACTCTGCTAAGGGACCAACCTGAAAGAAAACTCTCTTTCAGATCACTTTCAATGGGTGTATAAATTTACTTTTCCAAGTAATTCAGGTGATATTTTAAGCTCATTTTAGCAATCTCCAGCCAAATGTGTGATTAAAAAGGGAAGCGCACATTTTAACTCAGTTTCATATTGAAGCTTTGGGGGATTTATATACGTTTTCTAAATATGCATGTTAGAAATATCACAGAGGATGCTAACTAAACATAAGTAATTTTAAATTTCTCCTACTTCATCAATTATGGTGTTTTAGTGGTTGTGATTTTTGAGTTTTAACTAACACTGACTGCTACAGTGGATCAGGAAATACTTTGATTTAATCTTATGAAATGAATAGCCCTTTGGCGGAAACTGAATTTAGATTATTGCTCAAGCAAATTAAAAATAAATTAAAATTAAAAAATAAAATTAAAAAATAAAATTAAAAATTAAACACAACAAAAACTGACCCAAACCAGTAACAAAATATTTATATTTAGTGTGTGAAATGTCTTGTATTTATGAGCAATTCCCATATGAGGAAAGGCTGAGGGATCTGAGAATGCTCAGTTTGGAGAGGAGGCTCCATGGGATCTTATCAGTGGTTATCAAAATCTGATGGGGAGAGGCAGTGAAGAAGATACTGCCAGAGGTGTCCAGTGACAGAGTACAAGGTAAAGGGCACAAATTGAAATTAAAAAAAACAAGTCTGGACATAAGAAGCCTCTTTTACCCTGAGGGTGGTCAAACTGACAATTTCCCCACCCCCAAATTTCAATCACTTTGAACACAGGGGCACTCAGTGAAGGGGTCCTGATATCTAATTCCTTTATCTCACTTCTGCAGACAATACCTTCTGCACGGTCACAAGGGTCTGCAAATTAAAGTCTGATTTAAGTTCCAGTAAATAAGTTGAAAAATGTGAAATTAAATGCAAGTTCCTTTATCTCTTCATGATGTTGCAGAAGTGCTATAATGCATTTTAAAAGTACTGGGGCAGCTACTCCCTGAGGCTTTCAATTCCACTTGGAATCACATAAAAAGAGATGATAAAGGACACATTTAAAAAAATTACAGAAATGTAGTTTGTTATTACTTGGGAAAAGACAAAATACACCTTAGCTGCTTCTCATTTGAATGCGTTATATTCCTTTTTGTTTCCCCTCTGTAAAACATTTTTATTTTCTTCTTTTATTTCAGCCCATGGATAGACAAATATTTTTCACTAGGCTACAATAAACAATATAAAAAGATTGGGTGCATTGCTTTGATAGTCTGCAATATAAATGTATTTCCAGGGTAGCACTGGGAAAATTGAGTGAACAGGAGTTACTCAGCTCTTTCTAAGTCAGAAGGTCAAAATAATGAGTAGCAAAAGGATACTTGATAATAAATATGGACAATGACCTTAAAGAGTTTCGAGTGCAATGAATTTCAAGGGGCAGCAGAACACAGTTTAGGAATTTTAGATTCTTTTCCCTAGAACTCTATGGGGTTTCCAGACAGGCAGTAAAAGCTGTGAGACTTTGAAGACCAAAAAATGACCTCAGGTATGCATGGTCATGCTGCTCCCTAGCTCTGTGACACACTTGAGGATCTCCAGTCCCCAAAATATTCATGAACACATCAGAGAACTTGTGACAAGCCAAATGTTCACCAAAGTAATAGCTCACTGCTGCTGGAAAGAGCAACACGTGCAAAACAAAAGCCTCTTAGCATGTAGGTTGCAAGATTTCAACACTGAAAGCAAACCTGAAGCCAAAAGGTACTTAAAGAAATGTGTAATTTCAGCCAAGTGCTCCTGCAGCACCCTTGGTCATGTTAACTACTTGCAGGTTGTATTTTGAGACAACAAGAAGTCAAATGGCTAAAAAAATTTACAGAGTGAACATATAAATTCAAATGGGCTGATTTGGGGAGTGCTGGGAATCTGGATTCATTGAAAACACTGAAAAAGTTGGATTTTTTGGTACAAAATCTATAGGCAGTGCTCAGTGTAATGCACAGTAGCATTACTGAATCTTTAATTTATTGCAAAGCACAAATACTTCCAGCTCACTTGACAAAATGGTACAAGGTGGTAGATTCAGTGCACACCTGTGTGGCAAAAGACTATGCAAGAGTGTGCATTTGCAAATAATTAAAACATAATTTTTGAAAAGCTTCCCATTAAAACACCTTTCCAATTCATTTACTCCTGCAATCCTTTATTCCAAGATCAGTTACTCCACAATAATGTTGTGCATGGTTTTACGAGCACAGAGCTGAATGGAGATTTAAAGGTGGGTGTTGGAAAGTTTCGAGATTATCTGTTAGTCCTCAGGCTGCAGCACTGCAGGGAAGATAAAAATAAAAAAACAGAGGCAGAAAAGAAAGCAGTGCTTCAAAAGAATAACCACCTTTATGAGGAAACCACTCAAACATCTGGAGGGAAGACTTTGTGACTTCCTGATATCCCATGTTCTGCATCCTGCTAGTGCTTCAGGATCATCAGTTCACGGGATCAGGCAGAGAAAAAAACCTCTGCAGACACAGAAGATGTGTCTGTACAGAGAGAGAGAAAGAAGTGGGTAAAAATATTTTATTTTTGAAATCTCAGAGCAGATTGTGATCCTCATTCCATGCAGAATGCAAAGACATTCCAGATGTTTATTCCTTCCCCATACCAATGCTCTCTGCACCAACAACAACAAAAAAACCAAAACACCAAAAAACCCCTCAAACTCCCAAACATGCCCATTCTGTTCTGTTTAGAGCAGAAATTACTGCAAATTGTTGTAGCAGTATTGCCTCTATTTGTCAGCTCTAAGAAGAATCATCATATTCTTGAGGAAATTAATTTTGATTCTTCATCTTTCTTCTCACTCTTCTTACTACACAAGGCCATCACCCCCTTTTCCCCCAATCTCTTCAACTTAGCTGGAGAGCAGCTCTAAATCGTTTTCTTAGAAGTAGGAACATATAAAAACTGCCATATACCCTCTGGGTTAGAGGAGAGATCTCCCTGGCTTAATATCTCAGAATCACAGGGTCCCAGGATGGGCCAGGCTGGAAGGGCCCTCAGTGGCTCATCTGGTGCCACCTCCCTGCTCCAGGAGCTCCCTGTCCCTGCTGTGCTGGGGATCCAGAGCTGGACACAGCACTCCAGGGCTGGGCAGAGGGGCAGGATCCCTCCAGAGGTGCCTCCAGAGCTGGGCAGAGGGGCAGGATCATTCCAGAGGTGCCTCCAGAGCTGGGCAGAGGGGCAGGGTCACTCCAGAGGTTCCTCCCAGGAATGGGCAGAGGGGCAGGATCCCTCCCTGATCTGCTGGGAATGCTCTTCCCAGGATCCCATTGCATCCTTGGTCCCCAGGACACTCTGATGACTCAGGGACAGCTCATTGTCTCCCAGGACCTCCAGGTGTTTCTCCATGGAGTTGGTCCCCAGCCCCTGCTGGGATATTTCTTCCCCAGCTGCAGGACCTGCACTTGCACTTGTCATTGGATCTGTTTTTTTATTGTTGGAAATAGCCAGTGAATGCCCAGGTGAGCATGGGAAAACAGACGTGGCATTCCCCAAAGCACTCTGGAAGTTTCTCAGACAAATCTACTGCCTGGGAGGGGAACCATCCTGGATAGATTTTGCTTTTATGAAAATAGGAAGTCACAGCATAGCTGGAGGCAGTATAGTAAAAGTCCTATATAATTTAAACATGGCAGGTGTTACAGAACGGGAACTAATTTTGTGTCATCCTCAGAAGAATTAGCTTTGCTTTAGAACAGTATGCCCAGGGAGGTTGTGTAGTCTCCATCCATGGGGATATTCCAGCCTGATCTGATGCAGCCATGGGCACCCTGTCCGAGGTGTACAAGAGAATGAGGAGGTTCCTTCCACCCTAAACAGTCTGTGATTCTCCAGCTAATGAGAGTAGAATCTAAACATCCTCCTCAACAACTTCCTCCAGCTCAACATGCTGACACAACTTTGATTTTGGATGTCTTACACCAGGGCTCAAGGAAGGTTTTCTTCTACTGGAGACATTCCTGGGATCGGCTTTAACCAGGTTGCTTATGAACAAAACCAATGGCTGCATCCTCCAAGGCCAGCAAAATGAGGAGGTGAGCAGAGCTCCCCAAAAATGTGATTCCTTTTTGTTACCCTTTAGTAATGGGGAAAGATTTTCTAGCAGTTTAACTGGAAAAGTGAAACCTCAGAAACCCAGGTTGCTGCAGAGGCAGAAAGAAGGTTGGTTTCTGTAGAGGCTTTATATTCTCCACTTTTTCTCCAGTTACAGTGTAGATTAGGTTACAGCTGGGTTTGGGAAATTAAAGCTCCAAGAGCTCAGTTTTTTACTTGATTTTGTACTTCCCACCCCCTGACTTAGATGGAGAGCTTATGCTGGGAACGTTGGACTGAAGCCTTTGGGAAATAAGCTTAAAGAAGTGAAATTGTTCAATTTTGTTCAATTCAATTTTGTCTCATTGCCAGAGACAGGAAGAGGCTGATTAGAGCTGGTAGTTTGTAGTGGTGGAAAGCCTTATGGTGCCTTTCTGTGTTACAGCCAATGTGATGATTTTAATTAAGGTTTGGGGCTTGGAAATCTGAAAATGGCTTTTCTACAGGGCCACAGGAATAACGAAGAGGGACAATAACAGCATGTGCTTTTTGTGGTCTGTTTGTGGAATATAATGAAGGTTGCTGCTAGCAGTGTGCTCAGGAACAGGGCTGGGAGCTTAAAGACCACACAATCAGTTTCCTGCTGGGTTCTCCAAGTCCCTCAGGGTTCTGTCAAGAGAGAACAGTTTCACCTTCCTTACAGCAGGATCAGAACCCTGAATCAGGGCACCTGGAATTGAGATTTAGGAAGAGGTTTATCCTGGGATGCTGTTATATTTTCCTGGGGTGATGCTGCCATGCGAGGTCATTTGATTTTGACCTTCCTACAGATATTTTTCCATGTTTGTGATGCAACTGGGAATTTTGATTAGTGCCAAGGCCTTTTTAACAGCCTTTTAATGTGGATCACCAGTGTAGGAAAAGACTTGCTTTTATTGACTGATGCTTTACATTTAATTTTCTGTAACCCACTGCCCAAGATATTATAGAATAAGTTTATTCACATTACAATCGAAGCCAAAAGTTCATTTCCAGCAGTTTCATCAAGTGCCATTAGAGTTAAATGAAAACTCTGTGTCTCTAAATATATTCTCTTTGAATCTCTAATGTTTCTTTAAAACCCAGGAGATGTAAAAATGTATAGTGAGATTATCCTAATTCACCCCCAGTGCCTCTTTCCCAAATATCAATTAGCATCAGGCATGGTGTGTAGTTAGGGATAAAAGGAAGGTCACAGCCCATTCCCTCACTTTCAGGATCCAATACTATCTAGTAAAAAAAGTGTTTCTGAGCATGGATAATCATGTCTTGGGCTGCCATGTCGTAGTAGGGCTGTAAAGTTCTGATGATGCTTAGCAGGAGTCTTTTTTCTGCCTCTGAGGGGTTTTCCACAACTAACTGCACAATTTTGATTCCAAAACATCAATTCTACCCTTATATCATCAATAAAATAAAATGTAGGATAAAGATTTTTTCCTAAACCAATACCAGCCAGTCCCATAACCCTCCACCGGGAATTTTAGCCACTTGGCTGTAGTAGAAAAACCCCATCATTTGATCTGTAATAGCCACCAAGTCATTCCTTATCACCAAAGCCCTAGCAGAAGGCTGCAACAAACCTTTAATCTTTAATTTTCTTTAATCTACTCTTGATGTTGATCAAATTTTAAAGCGCCATTGCCTCTCCACTAATCCTCTTCTTACCCTCAGGAATTTGTAAGTACAGAGAAACAAACTGGGCTATAAACTTTTGTGATTCCTATTTGGTGTCATAGCCCAGATCTGCCTACATGGACAAGAACTTTTCCCTAAATCCATGCATGGACTTACCCCAACACTGAAGACTTTCAGAATCCAATATATAGTGTGTGATCCTTAATTTTTAAGTTCTAAAACCCTTGCCATCAAAAATGTAAAGCCCAAAGCCTTATCAATATACTAAAAATAGGCTTTGGTTCATCCACTCCCTTTGGAATTCTCATGTGCTGCATCCAAGGGTGTAAATTAATCCTTCTGCATTTGGCTGCTCTAATCTGACCACAGCCCTATCAGTGGGGCAGATGGTAAATCTGGAAGACAAATGGAAGAGACAACAGAGATATCAGCAGAGGTGAGACAATTTTCAGAGTGCTGAGCCCACAAGCACCCAGCAATTGATGCCCAGCACCACCATCCAAGCCCTGCCCTTTATTTCAGCCTGAGATTATGCACTGGAAGACATGACAAGACTTAGGCCTGATTCCTTTCCTGATTCCAGAGCATCCAGCCATGATCAGGGCATGAAATCAAAGCTCTAATTGCAGCTACGGAGGCAGCACCCATAGCAAAATGCAACTTAAGGCAGTGGCTCCCCATGATAACCTCTTATCTCTCGGTGTTAGATAAAGGGAATCTAACAGAAAATGTCTTCTTACATCCCTTTCCCTCAAATCTCAACCCTAAGCAGAGCCATGACCTAGCCTTGAATTACACCAGGGAGCTGATAGCTCCAACAGAACTAGATATTTGATGGAAATCTTTGAGAGATTTCTTCCTGTCTGTGCACACTGAGTCCTGCATTAACCTCAGGAATTCCATCCTCTTTTCACAAGAACTGCCCCCAAGACACCACTCCCACACATATCTTGCTCCCCTCTTACACTTCCCAAAATTTTTTAACAGTTCACCCTTTTAACTCCTGTGACATAACCTGAAGAAAAAAAAAAGAGTTAATTGTACTTCCCTGTCCCGCCTAAAAATGCAAGAAGAACATCTTTGATAAAAAAAATAATTAAAAGGTACTAATCTCTCCAAAACTTCTGTGACTAAGGATAAAATACGATGAATTTCTTTCGGAGAGCTACATAAAGATATACAGATTACCTCAGCTGCAAGGAATTGATGAAATGCACTCCTGACCCATTTGTCAGCACATTCCCTGGAAATAAAGCCTGGAATTTCCAGCCAGGCCTTGCTTGAACCTCAGCACTGAAAGGACCAGCATGTAAGGCTACTAAACACTTGCTTTCTATAAAGGTTTTCTCTTTTCCCAGAGGAAAAAATCCCTCAACCAGCAACTGTAATTTGTTCTGCAGAGGGGAATCAATAATTGGCAGGAAACAAAATAATAAATAACACTACTGGATGGGGAGAAATGAAAATAAAGAGTTCTGGTGCAAATGAGGAATGACAGAAACAAGAGAGGAGAAAACAGAACCTGCCATGTAACTCCATTTGCAAGAAAATGGGGTTTGCTGCAATTTCATCCTGAGAGAACAAAAACATGACCAAAACACCTCTGTGAGATGTCTGGAATAGAGTGGGTTTTCATTAGCATAGAAACACAAATATTCAGTAAATAGTTTTTATTCCAGTGTCAGAACCTGGACAGGCTGCAGTGTTATTCATTAGATTGCTACAAATTGCCTCATTGTCAGTTGCATGGCAAAATTCAGTGCTGTGGTAACAGAGCCCTGATGAAAAGAGTTATTTGGCCTCAGAAAGTGCAATATTTTGTGAGATTGACCCAAGACAATTTCTTGTCCCACAAAGCCTCAGTGGTTTCAGCAGTGCAAGGTGAAAGTCATCTTAAAATTCAATCCTGCTACAAACTTTTCCCTTCCCAACCCTTCTTCTTTCTCTATTTGTGGCATTGGACAGTGCATATAACAACATAGATAGACTGATAATAATACCAATTACACTTATTTCCCTTGCAAACTGTTGCTATTTCTGTGTCTTGAGCATGGTGCAGACTGGAAGGTGCTGCTCAGTGGAATAAAATATTCTGATCTTAAATTTAGTAGTCTCGCAGTCATTGTAATTAAGATTCATTATTTCTTACATCTCAGCTTATTAGTGTGGTACATTTTTATACCCCAGACTCTGAGGGTCTCCATCCTACCAAGGCAACACAGTTGAAAAGATTTGTCCCTTATCTCTTTTATTTTAAGCATTTTTTTAAAGGAGGCCACCATCAGAAGCTGGGATTGCTAAGGGCAGGTCTAGTTGTGCATGTCTGATTAGACTCACGTGTCTGCCCAAGATTCTTTTTGGACCAGAGTAGAATGGTCAGACCTTGGCGGGGTCAGGCTCTAAAAACAAAATCAGACTTAAAGCATCAGAATCTGTGAGTGGCACCTGAACACAGGTTTTATGGCATCATACCTCAATTTTCAGTATTCATACAATATTTATTATTTTTCCACAAATAGAGCCCTGATATTCCGTACCAGGACTCACATCCACCTGATAAAGATTTTCAGCAAAGGTGTGATCACTCGAAGAACATCATGTGTATTGAAAAGATCAAAATAATAATTCACAATATGACAATGCTAATTTTGGATAATCAGTTATTACTCTTTCCCCCCAGCATACAGCATGAGTCAACATTAATCCATTCTTCTGAGAAAGTTTACAAAGAGGCTGGAAATTTTCACAGGATGAATACATTGACATTCCAAGACTCATACCTCCAATCAACTGACATTTCTTTCTGGATGTAGCTCCATCTTCTTTGGATCTCAGCATATAAAGTGATCTCTTGGATTATCAGAAACAGAGCTGGCGGCTTTCCCAAAGTCCAGAGTTCTGGGAGTTCATACTTAATTAGAAATAATAATACTTCTTATTAATTTGTCTAAGACATCATCAACCTCTCTTACTTGGGAATAGTGACTGGCAGGGGAAGTCTCTGCCTTAAATCTTGAAATATGTTTCAAGTTCAAAAACATGAATTCTTCTCATATGTAACAAAGTTAAGCACCAAACTTGAGAAACTTGATACAAAGCATCTTCTCTGGAATGAAGAGATTTCTCTGCGAGTGAAACACACCCTTGAAACTGGAGAATTATAGAAGAGGGGAGGCAGAAGAGGAAAATTTTCTCTACAAATAAGACAAATAGGTATTTTCTATAAATTTATCCTTCAAATCACCTTATTTTTTTTTTCTAGAATAGCTAAACAAACAATAAACCATGAAGCTTCTTCAGATTGTGGCTGCCAACTCTTGCAGAAATGGCTTTTGGAGCAAAAATGCTCCTTGAGACATTGTCCTGAGAAACCCATGCAAGCGTGGTTTCCTTTCCAATCCTCCATGGAGAGCAATCCCAGTGTCCCTTTCTGGTGGAAGCTGCACACGAGGGTGTGTTTTAAGAGGGAACAATGAACCTGCAGTGGATGTTGGCACCTCTGGGTGACCTTCTGGTATCACACCCCACCCCAGACCTTCTGGACTGGTCACCAGTTCAGCCCATTTCTGTTCTGGAGGACAAGGGCTTCTTTGGGGCAAGTTCTGCCAGTGTGATCTCAGGAACAACACCAGAAACAGCAAGAAATATTCCCTGCAGGAATGGCTGACAGCAGGATTGGGGACAGTGTCATGTTGATGGCAGGATTGGGAAGATGGAGTTTGGAACGTGGGATGAGTACAACAGGCCTGGCATCACCACCAACACAAAATATTGAACTGTTTTCCCTGTAAAATGTCCACATTTTGATTCCTAGCCAGGAACTGGAGCTCATGGAGATGAGAACAGATCTCAAATCTAATTTCATCGAATGAAGTTTATTCATTGTGAGTTGAGGAGCTGAGCTGAAAGCTATGACAATTTATTACTTGCTCCAAATTAATTAAACTTCAGGGAAGAAGAAAAGACCAGAAAATTGCATGTTATTGACATAATTAAAATGCATCATTTGTTCTCCTATTTCATTTTTTGTTTTGCTAGAGAAAAAAAAAGAAAGCTTGGAAAGAAAGAAGCTTTTTAAGTGAGCAGCTAAAGTAATTAAAAGTAATAAATTCCAGTATGTTGAGATGAAGGTATAGATCACTTGTTAAGGAGGGTACACAGTTGTCATTTACTGACATTAGAGGAGATTTGGAAGCATCACCTGCTAAGTGAAAGCTGGCAAAAAACATCAGCCAGCACAGAGATTGATTTCTCAGCAAACTCCTTCTATGTAAACACTGTTCAATACTGCAGGAAAAACACTGTCTCATTCAGAACTTTGAGAATGGACAAAGAGCAGGTAAAAACATCCCTGCTGGTGTTTGGGAAAAAATGGTGTTTGGGCAACAGACAAGCTTGGAAAACATTGATGTATGTCATAAATATGTTGAATTTAAAACAGTTGGTAGAAAAAAAATAGCAATAAAAATAAAATTATACAACAGCTCATAGAAAAAGGAATATTTGGGAGGTCAACTCTTTCTTCTTAGTGGTCAGGTTAACCACAGTGAGGTAAGTGAGGTAGTTTAAATAAATAGAAACACTGTAAAATGCAGGAAAAAATTCTGCACCATAATCAGCTCAAGACTTATGGCACAAGTTCTGTGAGATTGCATCAGACAAAACAGGATTTGCATCTTGCTACATCCTTCACTTCTGAGCCCTTGATGTATAATTTCCTATATTTAAAATGTGCATTATCAAAAAAATAGGTGCCCTTTATATTTTTGCACAATTTTCTCTATTGTCAAACAGCTGAGTAAATGAGTTTTGAAAATAGCAGGAGTTTGAAGACCACACAGGCCAAATGTCCCACACTCTGCTGGTGGTGAGGCCTTTCCAGACAGACTCCTCAGGAAATCATCAATGGGTGATATAAATCAGCAGACAAGAAATCATAAAACCCCCTCAGCTCTTTTTCCAGGGGATTCAGCCTTACTGATGTTCACATCATGTCTGCAAGAGGAGATTCCCGTACAGGAAAGGCAGCAGGAATGGAAAATCAGAAGAAGAGCACTATCACAGTCATGTGGATAAAACCAACCAGATGTTCATGTTTTAGTGATATTAAATTTTGTCACTGCTAATAAATAGCAAATGAAAGACTGTGATAGAAAGAAGATGGAAGGTTGCTGCCAGGCACACACCCAGCTGCTTTCTCCTCTCCCCTCCTCAACAGGATGGGAAAGAGAATTTCATAGGAAAGCTCAAGATGATGACAGGGAGATCCTTCACCCGTTACTGTCATGGGCAAACAAGAGTCGACTTGGGTAAACAATTTAATTTATTGCCAAGTATTAACACAGTATGATAGTGAGGAATTAAAATAAATCTAAAAACAACTTCCCCTCCCTCTCCTGTCTTCCCAGGATTGAGGAAGAATTTTTTCCCTGGGCAGTTTCCCTGGAACAGAGACCACATAGGTTGTGGACTCTCCTCACTGGGGATATTCCAGAGCCATCTGGACACACTCCTGTGCCCTGTGCTCTGGGATGGCCCTGCTGGAGCAGGGAGGTGGCACCGAATGAGCCTGAGCCATCCTGGGATTCTGGGATCTACTCCCAACTGTTTTATCTCCTCCCACACGGGAAATGAAGGTGGTGGTCAGTCTATAACATTTCATCTCTGCTCGTTCTTCATCCATACACTCGTCGACTGCACCAGCTTGAAGTCCTTCCCATGGGATTCACTCCTTCAGGAACAGATTTCTCCCAGCCAAAGGTCCTGCCAGAAAACCTGCTCGTCTGTGGGCTCCTCTCTGTGGGACACAGATCTTGTCAGGACCTGCTCCTGTCCTGGCTCTACACGGGCTGCACCTTCCCTCAAGACACATCCCTCTGCTCCAGGGTGGGCTCCTCCAGGGGCTGCAGGTGCATCTCTGCACCCCTGTGTCCTCCAGGGCTGCAGGGGCACAGCTGCCTCCCCATGGGCTGCCCCACAGAATCTCAGGGGAATCTCAGGTCTGGCACCTGGATCACCTCCTGCCCCTCCTCCTGCCTTGCCCTGTATGTTTGCAGATCTCCGTCTTTCACATTTCCTTATTTACACCCCAAGTAAGTCATTGCAGGGGTGTCCCCACTGTCACCAGCTTGGTTTTTGCCAGAGGCAGATCCTTGGACATGACTGGAATGAGTTGTGTCCATCACGGGCATCCCTGATCTCCTGTCACAGCATCACTCCTGCAGCCCCTCAGCTGCCCAAACCTTGCCACACCATCACAAGGAAGTGTCACAGCCTGTGTCATCAGTACTTGTGAATTTATTCTTAGTCTCAAGTTACTTCACATTTTTTAATTGAAACCCGGCCTTGTTGTCTCCATAAAAGAATCCAGACATTATTTTGGTTTAAAATGCACTTCTGTCCCCCAGGGCAGCAGATGGAAATTGAAAAATGTGAATCTTAACAGATCAAACAGCAATAGTAAATTAAAAGGGAATAAGTTGCTGCTTTCCAAGCACATGGCCATAAAGCAAATCTCACAATTAATGGCTGTTTTCCATTAGCCCTAAAGCACCCCAATAGTCAAGATAAAGCCCTACAGTGTTATGTACATGACATCCTTCAGCAGTTTCATACTCATTAAGTATTTCTGGACAGCGCTGCGATTTTATTTCAGAGGTAGGGAAGGACTGATGGAAAAGCAGCTCTGATAAACCCATAAACTCCAAAAACACTCTCCCCAAGGCCTATTACATTGCATTTGATCCTGAATTCATCAGCTGCAAAGCCATCAGGAATATTGGGGGTTGTAGTGTTGTGTTAAATCTTACGGAATGCATTTGAATCTTTAGATCAGACTTTGCAGGGGCTGAACAAAGACAGAAGCAAAGCACTGCAACATTTTCAGTACATCCTGTCTGCCTTAGTTGTCACTCAGCTCCGTTTTCTGTGCAATACCACTTGAAATATCCCCGCACTACATCTCATTGAGGAACATGACACAGGTAACAGCAAACATAACAGGGCCTGAAAATAAGAATTTAAGCCATCTCAGTATGGAATCCCAATCCCTGGAAGTGTTCAAGGCCAGGTTGGAGCAACCTGATCTAGTGGAAGGGAGTGGAATGAGTTGATCCTTGGTCCAACCTGACCCTGAGAAATTCTAGGGGTGGGGCAGCCACAGCCTCTCTGGGCAACAATTTCTCATCATGCAGACTGAATTCAAAAGGACCATGCAGACTGAATTCAAAAGATCTTTTTTTTTCTTCCCTCTCCTCTCCTCTCCTCTCCTCTCCTCTCCTCTC
>VWZS01010402.1:38838-155450 GCA_013397075.1 Rhabdornis inornatus | reverse complement strand
CCCTCTCCCTCTCCCTTTTCCTTTTCCTTTTCCTTTTCCTTTTCCTTTTCCTTTTCCTTTTCCTTTTCCTTTTCCTTTTCCTTTTCCTTTTCCTTTTCCTTTTCCTTTTCCTTTTCCTTTTCCTTTTCCTTTTCCTTTTCCTTTTCCTTTTCCTTCCCCATCCGCTTTCCCTTCCCCTTTTTCTTTCTTGTTTCTTTTTTCCCATGACATTACATTTTCTATTTGAGGCAAAAAGGTGATATGTATTATAAACCCACATGATCCTTGAGGCTGGAATTTCAGAGATATGTGAATATGTGAAGCATTATCATTACAACATCACAAGAGAAAGTAGTTGAAGCTCTGATTAATGGCTGAAGGGTTATGCAGCCACAGCCCTTCCCAAAAACACTCTGTTGCAGAGAGAGAAACTGCTTTTAATCAATTTCATAGCACTGTACATTTTAAATCTGTCAGAGATAACTGTGAGCTTTAGCTTTCAAGGATGGCAAACCCCAAAAGCTGGGTGGCTTCACGTGCATTCATGTACAACCAGCCAGGATTGATGGACACCTGGGGGATGGGAGAAGGTGGGATAAAGTCACAGGCTGTGAATTCCANGCAGCCACAGCCTCTCTGGGCAACAATTTCTCATCATGCAGACTGAATTCAAAAGGACCATGCAGACTGAATTCAAAAGATCTTTTTTTTNGGTGCAGAAATACAAAGCTAGGTAGCCAGAATTTATAGATAAACTGTTGGGAAACTGTCAAAAGACTCACCAGCCATTTAATAATAAAGGGAAGGCTTGATATCTGTTCTTGGTACAAGTTCTCCCTATCCACTCTAATTTATAAATGGCAAAACAGTGGTATAGAATTCCAGAATTACAGAATCACTAAGGTTGGTAAAGTCCTCTAAGATCAAATCCAGTTGTCAGAGCAGCATCAACACCATGGTCATCACTAATCCATGTCCTCAAATGCCACATGCACAGGTTTTTTTAACAATTCCAGGGATGGGGGCTTCTCCACTGTCCTGGGCATCCTGTGCCAGTGCCTGACCACCCTTTCCATGAAGACATTTTTCTTATTTCCAATTTAATCCTCCCCTGGTGCAATTCGAGGCCATTTCCCATCATCCTGGCAAACAACAAAATGGTACTGCTTTCACTTGTTGCTTCATTTCCTTTTGACTTCATGGGAGTGGTTTAATACCTCAGGAAGGCCAAGATCTCATAATCCACAAGTGCTTAATTATTAAATGTGAAACTTTAGTTTAAAGGCTCTGATTAACTGGTGCAAATTTGTATCACACAAGATACACACATTCAAAGTTTGGAAGTTATGGAAATTAACTCAATCATAAAAAATGATTCAATTATTCAATTAATTGAATAAAATTTTTAAAAATCAATATCAAGAACAACCAAAGAACAAGCAAAAAATTCTCTCTCCTTCAGCTAAACAAGCAACAGCACAAAGCAGCAGGGAAATTGGGCCTTACCCACTTACCTCATATTTGGTGTCACTTACCCAAAATAGATTTGATGTATGAAATAAAGAGGAGAAAAGAGGATTGTTAATGGCAATGTGGAATTATAAATTACTGTGATCCTAAAGAAATCTCTAATGAGCAGTTGGAAAAGGAGTGTGTTGGGAAAAATGTTGTAGAAAATGAGTGACAGGAAATTCCTTCTAAGGTGCCCGTAGCCTCATTGACATAATGACTGTACCAGGTGCAGGTCAGTCTGACATCTTGAACTTAGAATTCTTCTGGAATCAAGACAGGTCTCCAAGCTTTTCCATTAGGAAGAAAAAAAAAAAAAAAAAGAAAGAAATTCTCTCAGCAAAACCCAAAAAAGTTTGGCCTGGAGCTGTGCCAGGGAAGGTTTAAGCTGGATCTCAGGGAAAGGTTCTTCCCCAGAGGGTGCTGGGCACTGTCCAGGCTCCCCAGGGAATGGGCACAGCCCCAAGGCTGCCAGAGCTCCAGGAGTGCTTGGACAATGCTCTCAGGGATGCACAGGGTGGGATTGTTGGGGTGTCTGTGCAGGGCCAGGGGTTGGACTGGATGATCCTTGGTGTCCCTTCCTACTCAGGATATTCTGTGATTCTGTGCAAGGAAAAACATCAATTTAAAATTAAACAAAAATGTTTAATTTTAATTCTGCAACTTCAGCATCTGCTTGCTCACTATTGCATCAGCAGAAGTTATTATAACAGGAACCCACTAATTGTCTGAACAGCTGATAACAAAGAAATTCCTGTTCAGTAGAAATTCTGAATGCAAACTTTTCCCCAAACTTTTTCCCAGTAAAAGCCGAAGTGTCGAAACAACCTGCTTTTCACATGGACTTTCTTTCAATATATTCTTTCATTTTTCTCCTCTTCAAAGACAGCATTTGCTTGGAAGTGAGAGGAAAGGCTTGGAAGGACAACCCCTAAGGTGTGAAAGGAGATGAAGGTGGAATAACAGAATTTACATCTCCCTATAAGATTTCTGCCCTAGTTCTGTTCCCCACTGGTATGTCTCCCACACATCTCCATGAGTGACACTGATTTTTGTGATCAACACCCTCTGGCTGTGGCTTTTATAAAGGTTATGTTAAACCTTGCATGTGGCTGAATTTCATTTTATTATGAAGAAATGATAAAGCTCTTTTGGCTGTTGTAAATGAGAGAGGTTTAAGGTAATTATTAGTAGGCACTGGGTAAGAAGAAATCGAAGATTGCCATAGGATCATGTTAGTTTTCTTCAGACTTAGCTGGGAATAGCCAAGAGCTCAGGTGGAAAAGGCAAAATGGATAATAATAGAAATTATTAAGAAAATATTAAAACATTGAAAAATACATCCAGAGAAACACTTGCTGAAAGGTTTAGTGATTCAGTTGTGAGTCTAATTGTGCACCTCTGCCCTCTTGCACTCTGTAAACACCTTTGTTTCTTGAGGGAAATCCTCATTCTGCAGAATTTTGGGATCTTTTGAAAACCTAGATACTGTGAAAATGGATAAGCTTGTTTTTGCATAATTGAGAATGTGAACATTGCGTTACAACAGCAGTTCCAGTTGATGGCTCCAATTTTGTGTTTTATAACTTTAAGCCAATTATCTTTGGATTCACAGTCAGAAAAGGAGGAAATTGAGGCTGCAATAATTCTTAGGTCCTTAAGATTCCCCAAGTTGTGTTTTATCCCATGCTAACTGCAAGGCATTTTTATCCCTAGGAAAGGGAATTTGATCAGATGTTGATTTGGCTGTGAACTCCAGAAGGTATTTTTTGTGAGGTGAATTAATTTTGAATAATTACCTCTTACCCCAGGGTTGTCAAATCTGGATGTGATTGAGGCTTCTCTTTGTTCCTCTTCTGGTCCATGAATTTTTTGTGCACTGAGAGACTGAGATGGTCAGAGTCTGGCATATTTTCCTTAAAGAACAATGTGGGGATTATTCATATTTTCTCACCTTTCAACAAGTCTATTTAAAGCGGTTTCTTTTTGTAAAAGAGAGAAAAAAGCACCTTAAATTGAAAAAAATAATCCATAGAAATGAGGATTTAGGAAATAATTGCAATGTATCACAGAATAATGTGCTACCACAGAAGTAATAAATACAGACCAACTGAACAGTAAATTCATTGAATTGCTGCTGCTCCTGCATTCCAGCTGCAGGAGTCGTCCTTTCCAGGATCCCAGGGAGGGAACTGGGGCAAGGGAAACAGCAGTGCTCAAATCAAACAAGTGGGGCCTTCCTATTTTTTTATATAATGAAGGAAATTAAGAAATAATAGTTTATTTTGAAGGCTTTTCCTGTGTCTTAGGCTTCAGTCAAGGTGATTTGCACTGAAAAGCAAAGACCTTGTGCCCCACCAACAGAGAGGCAGAGTCATTTCAGAGCAGCAAACTAATAAAAAAGAGGCAATGGGCCAAGATGGAAATTGGGAAAGTCAAATTATATGGGGAAAATCATCACCAAACTCCAGGCACCCAGAGGCTCTGTGGAGACAGCCAAAGTCAATTGGACAAGGTCAGACAGCCCCTGGAACTCTCTCCATAGTAACTTTCTTGGTCTTAATGATCTTTATCAACTCATGAAAACCAGTCCTGGTTAGGCACCACAGACATTTCCTTTCACCAAAGCTAAAACACATGGAGAGAAAAGTCTAATACATTTTCTATCTAAAGATTCCATCTGTGTTTCTCACATGCTGGGGGTTATCAGCAGTAAGGATGGAGGAATCAGATCTTCCCTCTGCCTCTTGAGTGGCTGCCTGGGGAAGGAATAGAGAACAGGACAGGGAGAATAGAAAACAGAGACTAATCCCAAAAAATAAAATATTCATCTGGCAGTACAGGTTCAAACCTTATTAGCACACCCTAACTTGGCATCTGACACTCTATAACTGAAGTTATTCCTTTGTGCTAATTTTGTTTATGGTTTGACTCAGATACTCCCCTCATTCTGTGCAGCACCTGCTTTATAACTCAGCTCCTCACTCTCAGGGAAAAGAGAGTGGATGAGTTTTAAAAGCCAAATTTTAAATGCTAAAAAAAAATTAACATACAAATGGGAACAGATGTTGCTTTCATAAAGGTTCACAGCACACACCACAAAAAATTCTAAGCTGAACACTTCAATGGGTTTAATCTCTCTGCTGTCACTTCCACCTCTCTTTTTTTAAAATTTGGAAAAAAATTTAAAATTTGGAAATAAACACTTCAGGATTTCAAGATAGATGGTCATCAGTTTGGTAGTGTCAGTCGGTCTTTTATTTTTTTTTTCTTACAATATATTTACTCCCAAAGAACCAACCTAATTCCTCCCTAGGGCGTGTTCTAGTCCAGGATCATGGAACAGGTTATTCCTAAGGACTGCAATGACTTTCCAGCTCAATTCCATGTACTATGGCAGCATTCTTCTTTCACAATATTTAAGTCCAAATAACAAAGTGGGAATCTTTTAAGAGAAGTACCAGCTGATCCAGTATGTCTTTGGTCCCCAAATTTTATCCTAAAATGAAGTATTTTTCCTTTACCTATTAACAAACTGGAGAATGCACCACTTCTCTTTCCTTAATGATGGATGATTGGATTTTCCATCTCCTGCTGACATGGCATCCCTACGAACCAGACTCACATCTCTGTAGGATTTCCTGTGGAAATCAGCAGATAAATAATTAAACATGTTTACATAGTGGAAATTAATGAAAGCAAATCAGGAAGCATTCCTGAACTTGAAACTGGGGCAGGATTTTCTTTTAATCATTGTGAACAGAAAGGAAACAGAGAGAAAGGCACCGGAGAAAGAGCTGAAAGTTAATAGCTAAAATGCACAACCTTCTGGTGTTTCCAAACTACAGATTGACCTGGGGCAAATTTCCTGTTGCATCCACTGGGAAGTTCTGTAAACACAGACTTACAGAGGATTTATTCCTTTAAAATCGTATGGAAAGGCTTTTTTTTTTTCTTTTTTCCTGTCCAGCTGAGTGATTTAAACAGGGAGGATTCTGCATTTTGTTTTTTACCAAGCTCATTTGTAATCTCTCAAAGTTCATTTAGAAGTTGCTAGGTTTTTTTTTCCCCCAGAAAATGAACCAGTTTCTAAACTTCTCACATAAAAGAAGGTGGCTTTGGAACCCATAAAACACATTTGCACATGACAGGCTTCTCTGTAGCTCTGAGGTAGGTCATATTTCCCACTTAAAAGGTATTAATTTCTTTATCACACACTCCAGATTTCTGAACTTTCACTGTGTCATTTCCTAAAGATCACATTACTCAAACACTTCTACCATCAATCACTTCCAAAATCAGCTGTTAGAAATTCCCCAATAGGAAATTGTATCTTCTCTGGGAGATGTATCCCAGGGAAGTTGTGCTCATCAGGGCTCTGGTGTTTTTTGGACTCCTCTCCGGGGTTCTGCCTGGACACCCATGTTTCTCTACTTCCAGACTGCAATTTCCTTGTTTGCTGTCCGATGGGGGTCTTCTGTAATTCCAAATATCCATAAAACCATCCAGGAACAATAAATGTAAGTTCACAGGAGTTATTTTCTTTGGGTGGAAACAGTTATACCAAAAGGAAGAAGTATTGTATGTTACTGGAACAGTGATTTGGTTTGCTCCTGCCATGAAAAGAGACAGTAACAAACAGCAAATTAATCTCAGAATCAGGAATATTCTGCGTTGGAAGGGACCCACAATGATCACCGAGTCTGACTCTTCAGGGAATGGCCCACATGAGCACCAAATCCTTTTTTCCTTTGCTGGATGCAGAGCCTAAGCCCTGAACTGCACAGGTACTAAACACAGAAAGCCTGCAGGGATCTATTCCTTTTCTCTGCCAATTACCTGCCTTCAACAGGGATAAATAGTTAAAATTTTTAGGGCTCTCCACTGAATAAACTGGGGAAATCAATCTGCATTTTGAGGAATATTTATTTGTCTTGTTTAATAGAGGTTAGGATTATTTTTGTTTTAATTTGGCTGAACTAAAGAGTAGAATAATACTGATTATATCTGCAGATAGACTATGCCTGTAGTGCTTCAAACAACACTCCCTTATTTAGAGATTAAGGAAGGTATTGGATTCCACCCAGACTAATTAATGGTAGTCTACAAAATCATTCAAAGGCTTTAGTCAGGCTCAAGAAAGTGCTGGCTCTAATTCCTTTAAACTCTTTCAAACTCAAACCACGAAGCCAACAGAAGTTGAAAACCCGAGGAACGATGGCACTGCTAAAACCAAACCAAACAAAATTCTCAAACACTGTTTACTTGCTTTAATTTGTATTTTTTTGAGATGGAACCTGATGAGTTGGTGATTAACAGGGGAGCCGAGTTAGCAAGACTACCTTCAGCCACCTGGAATACAAAATGAAATTAAATGAAATAAAACTAGATATAAACAAACCACCTTGCATTTGAAATGCTGAAATACAAGAAGGGAAAAGAAAGTATTAGGAATACTTTATTTGTTCAGGTTTCTGGAATACATGGTTTCAAATCTGCAAAAGCCCCCACAAAACTCTAAAATATCTGTGCCTGTTATATGATTATATGGTTGTAGGATTACAAACGTGCGGAGAAATATATTCAAAGAGACATAGAGGCTTAACTGTCCTAGTTTTATCTCTCTGGAAACATGCTTAGGATGAAATTCCTAATTTTCCTCATCTAAGTGAAGCAGCAAATTTAGAGCAGTCAGTTCCTGTAGTTTGTATTTTATTGGGCCAGATTTGGTATCACATGCAGGAGTAGAACTCTGAGGATGTTGCACCTGTGATCATGAGAAACCTAAAGTGTAGCAGATGGAAGATAATCCATGAAAAGTGGCTTTTTCAGGGAATAGGGTGATCCCAGGAGTGGCATTGGGCAGAAAAACAGCAGGACCTGCCTGACACGTGGCCCTTCCTGGGACTCCACATTCTGGAATTCCTGTAATTCAATATTCTGACTCAGAGAAGAGGAAAAAAAACAACCCACTGGCATAGATTTGGAAGGAAGTCAGGCAATATTTTGGGGAAATTATAATTTTCCTGCGGTTGTTTCCCTTCTAATTGTGTTGTAATTGCTCTGGGCCAACTTTAAAAAAGAGGCTGCCCCAGAGGGAGGAGGCACTGGAGAGTGAGAAGGATAATGGAGAAAGTGTATCAGAGCTGTGTAAATGACTGTTCCTGAAAATTAATAAAGGAAGTAGAGGAGGATGGATGTCAGTGTCTCAAAAAAGCTGCAACGGAAAAATACAATAAAAACGGAATTATTATCTTGGGAGTGACTAAAAACAATATAAGATTCTTTAAATATATAAAGGGAAAGAGATAAAGGGCTGAAAAGTGAAATAATTAGCCCACTAAGGGATTAGGGAGAAACTTAATATGAAGTGAACAGGATAAAGTGGGAAAATTAAATGAGTTTTGCACTTAGTATTCGTGAGGGAAATCTGAGCTGAAAGAGAATAAATAAAGGAACCCTGTTTTCCAACTGCTGAATTGTCCAAGGTAAAGGATGTCACTTGGACGAGTTAAAAATCCCTAAAACCAGATACAGCTTGAAGGAAAAGGGTTATCCCTTCAATAACTGAGAGGAACAAAGAGGGAATGAGTAAGAGACTGAGGAGGTTCTTTGGAGAGAAGCAGTGTTCAGAAGAAATAGAGAAAGAGTGAGGGAGGGACTTATCCAGATCCACAATTCCAGTTGGGATGATGCACAATGGAGAATGGCGAAGTAGAGAAGTTAAATGCACTTATTTTGTCAGTATGTAATTGCCTTTAAGGAATGAACTATCTAAAGTCCTGTTTACCAAATACACTCCCCACAACAGCATCATTATTGAAATATTGCATATATTTACCTACTAGGAAAAAACAGTAGAAAGCAAAGTAGAGAGAAGAAAATTAAAGGCAAGAAACACCATTTTTCTTAATGTAAATCTGAACATCATAACAACATATTTAGACTTTTGCAGCAGTTTTGGCCCTAATTACATGAAATTATTACACTGCGTGCAAAAGAAATAATCTCTAAATTATTCTCTCTTGTATTGTTGCGTTTGCAGTCTAAAGCAATTGTTGTGTATTATTGATAAATAACAGAATCAAAAGAGTAACAATGCACCATTCCTGGACAAAATTGCTTATAAACAGAAAGAAAACTAAAACTAATGAGGTAACACTTCTCCAGCCACCCCACAGGTTGTACTGGTACCAGTCTAGAACCTGAACCACAGAGATAATTAATCTTCAGAAAATTATTTATAATAAAATGATAGGATTTATTTAGTCTTTCAGTGCCACTGAGGTCAAAAACTTGCCTTCCCCTTTAATTACTAAATTCATAATATTTATTGAGATGCACACGCTTATCCAAGTGGCCACAATTAAGTAATTTATCAGATAGGTGCTGCGATTTCAGTGCTAAAATTGATTGTATAAATTGTTACATATAAACATCAGGAGCTGCCTGTGTAAACCCAAACCATTCCAGTGCTTTAAGAGAATATTCACTACACAAAAGCGTCAGTGCTTTTAAAAATCAAAGGTTCTTATTCCATTTATTCAGTACAGAGTGCTATGCTTAGCCACTTTGGATTTGAAATTAGGAATAATTAAACTCTTTGAAACTGGTTTTGGGTTCTAGGAGATGTACAGAGAGACTGCTGGGGAGCAGGAGGGAAATTAATTAATAATCACAGAATCCCAGACTGGTTTGGGTTGTGTTGGGGGTTAAGTTTTCTCTTTTTTTGTTCCTTCTTATCTATAGAATTTTTCCCACGAGTTGCTGGGAAACGCTGACTGCTGGTACTTATGGGAACTTGAGAAAACAAAGGGTTGGCTGGGCCCAGGTAAAAGGAGAGCAGGGGACAGGTGCTGCTGTTGTTTGGGGAAAGGAATTCACCATAACCCAGCCTGGAGCTTCTTCTTCTGTGGGGTGAGCCTCTGCTCGTGAGAGCAGGCACTGAACCGAGACCTTGTTATTACCCACTCACTAGAAGGGGGACTATCACCATGTGCTCGGGTGCCCGGGAATGCTGAGCCTGCCTCTCCCTGCCCTGCTCAGAGCCGGGCTGCCGCTGCCTGTCCCCGCCGCTTCTTCGGCGCTGCTCTGGGTTTCTCTGCGCTGTAGCCCCGCACCCCCTGCCCTGCCGGCACTTCCCGCAGCTCCAGCTCCAGCTGCGGAGCTTCTGATACACCTCATCCACCGCCCTGGGATTTTTGCTCATTCCTGCTGTTCCAGCTCGGTGCTCCTCAGAGTCCTGCAGGGGCACCGGGATCGACTGTCCCAGGGCTTTGCGAAGCAAAGCCTCTCCTCCCTCCTGTCCCATCCTGGCCGAGACGGCTGTCACGGGGTCCCTGGTTCTGTTTGTTATCAATTCCAGAGTTGTTGTTGTTGTTGTTTGCCTTGTTATACACACTAGTAAAGAACTGTTATTCATATCCTCCTATCTTTGCCTGAGAGCCCCTTAATTTCAAAATTATAATAATTCGGAGGGAAGGGGTTTATATTCTCCATTCCACGGGAGGCTCCTGCCTTCCCTAGCACACACCTGTCTTCCAAACCAAGACATGTTGAAAGGGACCTGCAGCTTCATCCAGTTCCACCCCTGCTATGGGCAGGGATATCTTCCACTAGCCCAGGTTTCTCCAAGCCCCGTCCAGCCTGGCCCTGGACACTTCCAGGGATTCAGGGGCAGCCACAGCTTCTCTGGGCAATCTGATAATGTAGCAGAAATTATATAATTATCGTTACTTATAAGCAATCTAAGCAGACATACAACAAAAGATAAGTAGATTTATAAATATGTACATTCTAAAGATTACAACAAAAACGAACCCCAGCAGCAGCACCCAGAAATGGTTCACCTTTCAGCACCTGAAATTAGATCCTACTCTCCTTAGCTCATAAAAATTGAATTTCAACTATGAAGTGGAATTTTTTTTTTAAATAATCCTTTTCCATCAGTTTTGTTGATACCTGCCTCCATTACACTTGAGGAATCATATCAGGATAGGATGTGCTTCCTCAAGAAGTGACATCACCAATTGTTCCTTTGCTCTGTCTTATTTAGTGGCAAGAAATGTATATTCAGAAGATCTCACCTGCAAACAAAGCTTTTTTTTCCCCTTTTCTTCTCTCCTTTACTTTAGTATGGATTTGTCTGAATGCAAGAGAAGGAAGGTCCGAGCACTTTCCCTTGGGAATGGCTTTCAAGGAGAGGGTCAAGTTACACAACCTCCTGCACTGCCACCCACTGCCCTCCTACTACTGGGATACAAACCCTCAGAAGCGCAGAGCCTTACTGTAGTCAGTTATTTTTGGAGTACCTGTTGTTTTTCTTATTGCTGAAGTATTTGGGTAATTCAATCACGCAAGTCTGTTTCGGCGAGCACAAATTAATGACCTTTGCTCCAAATATTTTATGAATACTTTCAGTCAATTAATTTTTATTATTTCCATACCTGTGGACATTATGGACTGGTTCTCAGGTAATTAATTTTAATGGCACCGTGCATAAATGGCAAGTCCACCTTCCAAAAGCAGGAATTTGGCCCCTTTTTTTTCAGATTTCACTGCAGAAACAGAAAGGATGCTCTCACACCTCAGGAGCACAGGCTGCCAGGAGATTATTAGGAATAATATATCCTACAGATTTCCTGGCTGCACCTGAGGGCTCACCCATGTCTTTGGGGGAGTAGTTATAAATGGGAAGCAAAAAAGTTGTGTCTATCCTGTATTTTTAGTTTTCTGCACACACACACACACACACATAGAATTCCAAGAGGAGTGCATGGAAGAATAAATTCTACTGTTTCTTATAATGAAAAGAGTAATTATTCCCTTTATTAAAAAGATTAACTGAACCGGTTTCTTATCAGTTGAAGGGGCTAGATTTCTGATAAAAAAAGGCTAAATAGGACATTTTCAGCTGTCAGAAGGTGCTGCCAGCCTGAAAGACCTCCCTCAGAGGAGGGAGTGTGAAACCTGGGTGCTGCAACACCAAAATTCTCTGAGGGAGTCTAATATTAGTGTTAACTTGGGGTTAGATGGAATTTATAAATAATCTTGTGAAATGTTGTGAATTAAGGCCTTCTCACTTTTATTTTTCGTTTCTTTCATCACCTTTTCACTATCTTAACTCTGCCACCATGTGCCAGTTACCTCCCAGGGTTTGAGCTTCTGTCCATGTGCTGTGTGTGACAAGTGCCATCCCTATCAGACTGCTCTGCCTTTCAGAATTACTGCAGTCAAGGAGAATTCCACTTTTACATGGAATTGAAATGCTTTATTTAATACCCTGACTTCTGTCCCTCCCCAAAGTGCTGGAGCAGATTCATCCAGCTCCTCCAAGCAGGTGTGACCAAACTTCTACTGAAATGGGTCCTAGGTAGGTAGGAAATACGGTGAATTTTTCCCTTTACCAGGAAGGGGAAGAACCACAGAATCACTGAGGTTGGAAAATACTTCTGTAGTCAGAGTCCTACCTTCAGCTGAATCCCACGGTTTCCAACTAAACCACATCACCAAGTGTCACATCCACTCATTTCTTGAACACTTCCGGGGATGGGGACTCCACCACTGCCCTGGGCAGATGTGCCAGCTCCAAATCTACTCTTCCACTGAAGACATTTTCCTTAACATCCAACCTGATGCTCCCCTGGCACAGCCTGAGGCTGTTCCCTCTCATCCCGTCCCTGTTCTCCGGGTGCAGATCCTGACCCTTCTGGCTGTCCCCTCCTGTCAGGGAGTTGTGCAGAGCCACAAGGTCCCCCCTGAGCTCCTTTTCTCCAGGCTGAGCCCCTTTCCCAGCTCCATCAGCTGCTCCTCATGGGAATTTTTCCATGCAAGGCATTCAGGAAGCAGGGAGCCTTTAGAGAGTGCTGACCACATTCCAAGGTAGCACTTCCAACTCTGATTTCCCAATGCCTGAGGAACATTGAATGCCTACATTAAGCCCCAGACCATTAAGCCTGGCTTAGGTACAGTATTTCTCCCTGAGTATTCCTTCCCGACTTCCCAACAGTTAGAGGCTGTTTATGCCCTGAAGGTTGAACCTTTATTTTCCCTTCCAAGACATGTGTTTTGTTTTTTTATTGAGGAAGAGGAAATGAGTCTTTGTTTAGTCTTTGCTATGAGGACTCATGGATCACTGTAACTATCCAATTGATTTTTAAATCCTGCAGAGCTCTTGGCCTCGCTGATCTCTGGCAGTTTTGGAAGGAGCACTGAGTTATAACAAGCAGTGACTTTACTTTTTTCTGTAACATTTCCCAAGAATTCCACAGCAAGTGCCGATTTCCCTCTCTGCTCTGTCCTTGAGTACAAGGTTAAGCAGAAATCCCACTGGTTTTAAGCACTTTTAGGAGTTTCCTGGGGGAACACCTGCTGCTGCCAAATTTATCTCCTCGGCCATGTCCTGTGAAGCTGTTCCATGTTGTCACTTTCCAGCCATCACACAGGATTTAAGAAGCTGTGCTGCTGCACGTGCATTGATCCAGGCTTCTGATGTTTTTTTTTCTCTTTTTCCACTTGTCCCTACAGAAATGCCGTGAATGCTTTGCCTCTGCACAATCCTTTCTGTTTATCAGGTTTGAGATATTCACTTCAGAGTATTTTCTAATCTATTAGAAAATATACTGACATTGTTTCCCCACATGACTTTTAAATTCTGCCAAGAGAATGCCCACCAGTTCTATGAAATGCCTCAAAATTTATTATAACTAAACTGTAAAACAGTCTATGTACCTCCATGAAACTTTCTTGCTACCAATGAGGGTGCATTTTTTGTTCTTTTATATCAAAATAACATAAAGAAATCCATACTGCCAGCAAAGATTAAGCTGTAAAAAAACCCAATTTATTTCTTATTGTTGTTGTGTTTTGTTTCCCTTGTTACATATGTATATATATCAGTAAAGAACTGTTATTCCTACCCCCCAAATCTTCGCCTGAGAGCCCTTTAATTTCAAAATCATAGTAAAGTGAAGGGAGGGGGGGTTTATACTCTCCTTTTCAAAAAGAGGCCCCTGTCTCTTTTAGCAAATACCTGTCTTTCAAACCAAGACACAGAGTCATCATTTTAATGATAGAAACTTTAGGGTTCACGCAGCTGCCTGAGTTAATTTAATTTATGCATGCAAATATGCAAAGGAAGGGTTCCTGTAGGCCAACATTTGTCTGCTGAGGCTTATCTTCCTTTCTTCCCTCTCCAGTAATGGAGAGGATTAATCAGGCTCATCACTCTCTTGATTGCTGGAACTTAGTTTCTTTTCTGGGTTAATATCTGCACTGACCAGAGCCAAAGCTTTGGAAGAGAAGGTTATTTAAAGTTACTCAATATCCCATGTAATGTATGAATTAAAGCCTTCCCCCCCCATGTTTCTACGTTAAGTCCAAGGCCACTAACAGGGATGTTTAATTTTTGGGAATATGTGTGCTCATCTACAAACATGCAGTTGGAAATTCCTCTTCTAAATTATGTGGCAACAGAGAGTTAAAGGAGGGGAAGGATGGAGGAAGTTAAAACAGCTGCATTCTGGAATATCAGATTCCAATGATAATAGCAGTTGGCAACAAAACTCTTGTTTCATGCTAAAACATGTTAATTTGGCTTCTCCTACCTCTGATAGAAGTCCTTCATAGGAATTATAGAATTCCAGAATAATTAGTGTTGGAAAGGACATTAAAGCCATCCAGTGGCATGGCCTGCCATGGGCAGGGACACCTTCCACTAGCCCAGGTTCCTCCAAGCCCCATCCAACCTGGCCTTGGAAAGCTGGTCCCTGTCCAGAGCAAACACATTTTGATTATTCTGAATTGTTTAATCACAGGGAACTTTACTTTTGGATTATGTCAAGGAAGGTGAAGCACCCTGACTATCAGAGAGTAAAGTCCAAACTGTTTCTGGTGCACAGAGCTGTCTTAGCCAGTTGGGCTGGAGTCTAACCCAGTTCCACTCTCTCCACAAAGAAAGGATTCAGGAGCTGCATGTCCACACTTCTGCATCCCAAATCCCTCTGGGAGATGCCAGTCCTCAGAGTTGTCACAACCGAGATCAGAAAGGATTTCCCCATGCCCATTGCTCTGACATTTTAAATCATTCTTTGTGGTAAATGTGGAGCGTTTTTCTAGCAGCACACACTGGGGTGAGCACATCAACCCTTCATCTCTAGGGTTTGGTCTCCTTTTCTTATAGAATTTTCAATCAAGGTCAGGGGTTTGCTTCAAAATTTCAAAGCAGCTCAGTGCTCTCATCCAAGAGAGACTTCATGTCCAAGTTGAATAAAAGAGTGGCCAATTCCACTCAGCCATGATGAACTAAATCTAGATTCAGGGATGTCAGGAAGGATTTCCTTGCCATGAGTGTGGTGGGGCCCTGGCACAGGTGCCCAGGGAAGCTGTTCAGACCTGCCCTTAATGTCATTGCCCAGATATGATTCTGGTTTAACTCCAGCCAAGCTGGCACTGTTGGTCACCCTGTTATAACAAAATATTTCTGACAGTCTCCACTAAACCTTTTGTGTCCTGACTCCATGGGGCCTGAGGGAAGCAAGAGGTCAGACCTGTTGGTCTTGGAGGTCTTTTCCAATCTAAATGATTCCATGATTGTAAAAGCATGATTATTTAACATTATTGGTATTTATTTGGACTTTCCTACCCCTTCATTCATTTATAGGGCAGCAAAACCTATAGCTTTCAAACTCTGCTTCTTTCTAACAATACAAGAAATTTAAAAAGCTTTGTTTCAGGTCATCAGTCCTCTGTTAGGGAGTCATGATTGCAGGTTTTAATCTAAAATACTGAATGATAATAGGCCACCTTTTAAAAGTCATGTCAGGCACCCAGAATAGCCCCTCTGTGCCCCTGATTTAGCACTGTGCCTCAGGAATATGGAGCCCATAATTTTCTCCCTGGCTTCCAGGGATGGAGGTCACCCACCTGCAGATTTTGGGACAGAGGTTGTGCATCCCTAGCCACCGGTGCAGGGATGGATGTCAGACCCCTCATTCCCAGAGATGGGAGGGGACAGGGCCCAGTTTCTGTTGGAGAAATCCCTCAATTTCCTTGATTGAGTATCTTTGCTGTAAGTATTTTAAATTGTCCTTAATTTAGATTTTCCCTTTATTGATTATCTGACTTCCCAATTAATGCACCCACTAAGAAGCTCCCATGTTTAGTTTTCAATCTCTTTTCATACGAGATCACAGAACACATATTTCAATTACAATAGACTAGCTAAGTAATTAAGGAATAATAAATGAATAAAAATCCCATCATAGCAGTCTATTAAAAATGTCTAATTAAAACTTCAGCACACATATTGAATCAGGGGACCATTAAGGTTGGAAAAGGCCTCCAAGATCATTGAGTCCCACCATTAACCCAGCACTAAACCATGTCTACAAGTAGTGTATCCATATTTTTTGAGCACTTCCAGGGATGGTGACTCCACCACATCTCTGGGCAGCCCCTCCCTGATGTCTGACCAGCTTTTCCCAGTCAAGCAATCATAAATACACACATCAAACATTTGCCAGTGCTACATTTTCAGTTCCTTCAGGAAATTTGGGGTGAAAAGGGAATGCTGAGTTATTATTAATCAGTGCAAACCCCCCCAAGAGCTTTTCTCTTGGCTGAGAAAGCTCACATTTAGTGGTGTCCATTTCTTCAGAGTTTGAAGATTAGGAAAAGGCAACCCCTGAATTGTGGCACAGCTTTTATTTGCCCTGGGAGCCAGAGACATCTCTGTGTCAGCAAAACACAAGGCCTTAGAGACTACCAAATAGCCAAGATTTACAATTATTTCAATGTTCAGAAGGCACATTTTTTCCAAAAGAACCCACAAAGGGAAAATTATTTCTCTAATAAGTGTTTATTAGGTGGAGAGTGTAAAATAAATCCTATCTTAGCAGCATAGGCTGAAGGTCTCAAATAAGAAGATAAAAAACCCATCCTCTTCCTCTTTTCTAAGCCCTTCCTGAGTTGTATCCCTGCAGTTAGAATGACAGTGATAATGAGAATGCTTAAACTGAAAGGTCTTTATCAGAATTATTTAATACACAGAACAGGCAGCTATAACTAATGTGGTGCAGTATTTCTTGGAGCAATGATATGAAAGTTAGAAAAACAGTCATTAAGTAGAGATTGATGTCACTCACCCATCCCAGGGACCGAATCTCATCCCTCACCCTCAAGGAATGACCTTGAGGATATCCCCACTCCAGGGAGGAATCTCCACAGCTGGGTTAGATCAGTTGTCAGCAATGTCACCTGTTGGTTCCTCTGTCAGGATCTCAGGAACATTTCTCCTCAGAGTGTTTAATTTTGGGATGGATGAGTCTGGCTGGTTTCAGCATCCTTCAACCCTAAAGTGATCCCCATCACCATCCCACTGATCCCTTGGCAAACAGGGAATTGCCTGAGCTTTGCTTCCTCCATTTAGGCAGAGTCCATAAGAGGAAATCTCTGCGAGATTAGCTCAGTGTTTTAAGGAGACAATCCCCCTGGAATTACAGCCACAGGCAGTCGTTCACCAACACTCTCCTGCCATGGTAAAGATCTATAAAAGCTGAAGCAAATGTTGATTTACAGACTAAAAAATAGGGAGATTTTTTACCCACCTGGAGGCCTTTGTCTTTCCATTTCAAAAAATAAGGGAATTGTGGACATTCTTACACTGTTTTTTAACTTCAGAGTCACTCCAGATTTTTTTGTTTGTTTCCTTTCCTGGGAATTTTTGCACATGTAGCAATTTTTTAAATGGAAGGTAGAAGGGGAACCTTGATCAGATGCTTCTCTGAAAGACTTTTCACAGCAATTCATCTGTCATGTGTGGAAGACAGGTGAGAGAGGAAATTGCTTATATTTTAGGAAAGGCTTCTTATTTTAGAGGAGAAAAAGGCAGTTATGAGTCACCTCCATTGCAGACAATTATCTTTCATGGAGACTGGGCAGCAGTTTTTCAACCTTTCCCATCACGTGTGTCCCTAAAATGTTCCCAGAGACTCTGGCTGGGTCAAATTAAGCACACCGAGCTTCACAAAAATTTGAAGCTCCCATGTCAATAACGTTTTGTGTCCTTTGACTCCAAACTTTTTCCATTGGTAGGTTATAATCTGAAGCTTGCTTGGCTGCATAGCAGTTGTATTATCTGGTTGAATTTCCTGGCCACACTGGAATGAGGTAATTTACACCTGAGTTGGGACATCCCCACCAACTGCACTGTTAATTCCATCCACAGTTTCAGCAGAATGGTTGAAGAGAGAAAGAGGCTCTGCAAAGAGCACTTTTCCATGTCTGGAGAGGACCACAGTGGTGCTGCAGGCAGGACTTATCCATATCACCATTATCTGGTCCATACAATTTCTGTTCCATAGCTGGAAATTAATTTTTCATTTCCTTTCATACATCTCCCACCCAGTATCAGAAAAATGCACTTGGATAGTGCCTCCCCATTGAATGCTTTGATGTTTGTTTAGCAGCTTGAAAGAGTGAGGAAAAACAGAAAAACAAAAGACCCTATAAATGTTTAGAAATACGTAAGTTTTGGGCTTTTTTCTTTTGCTACAAAAAAGAACATTTATAATGTAACAGTTAAAAAATGCCTTTAAAGCTTTATGCTTATGCCTGAGTTGAATAAAACAAAGCCACTGAATATCTTTAAAAGGCTGTAAAGAAGGAAGCAGTCTTGTGTCACTCTATGATAAACTATTTATTTAAATGCTTAAAAGAAAATAGCCCGAAACCCATGGAAGCACTTCAGTACGAAACAAAGGGAACTGAATATTCAGACTCAGTCTCACATTGTGAGCAAATTCCCCAGGAGCTCATTTTGGTCCACACTTCATGTGAAACCAAGGGTCTTTTGCAGGGGCAGGTGTGGGGTTTTTTTTACTTTAGTTGAATGGTTTATTATGGGTTGGCAAAAAAGGTTTGCCCTTAAGCCATCTATGCACAAGTGGCACTGAAGGAAATACAACCCCAAAACGAGTAATTGGAAGAAAATGCAGATATGTTATTCAGTTGCAAATGCTGGCCCTGTTGCCTGGAGGAGCCACTGACAGGATTTCATTCTTTTGCAACTACAAAGCAGTGGTGGAGTGAGCAGGCACTGACAGAGGTCTGGAAATAAAGGAAAGACTGTGCACAAAATGTATTCCAGTGTCAATTCCAACATTTCACCTCCTCAAGCTGGAATTTGCATGACAATGGAGACCAAGAAACCTTTCACCAGAAGAGAAATATGTGCTCCTCAAAAACCCCTACCTGCCCACACAGAGATTTTTCTGGGCTTGATGAGACACATTTCTCCAGTCTGATCCCACTTTATGGCTCATTGTGGCTCCCTGTAACCTGCTCATATCTTCTTTTGAGGCTGGAAAAAAAAGCAGGGCAGCTTTAATATTACAGGGTGGGTTGAGCTGGAAGGGGCCTTAGAGATCACCTTGTTCCACAGCCTGTCCTGGGCAGGGACACCTTCCACTATCCCAAGTTGCTCCAAACCCCATCCAACCAGGCCTTGAACAATTCCAGGGATGATCTTGGAGGTCTTTTCAACCTCAATTATTCTATGATTCTGATTTCTTTCAAAACTGCTGATGGATTAACTTCTAGCCATCAGATTCCCTGACAGATGGGATCCCACTAGTCCTGTGCAGCTGGCACAAAGCCACTTGAGAGCATAAACCCGACAGAAACTCTGTTGGATGGTACGGCTCATTTAACACAAAGGCACTTCCATCCCAATCCATATCTGTACCCAGGGTGACTTGGAAGTGCAACAGATTCCATATTAATCATGGAACTCCAGCTTGTCTTCCTGCATTAAAAAAACCCCACCAAAACACCCAACAAAGGGACTAAATAAAATCCTTTAATGTCCTTCAAGACAAATGACACGCTGCCTCTCCCTGGTGCTGGCTGGCAGCTCCTCAGGCACCTCGGGAACACCTTCCCAAACAACAGCAGATGGGGCAGGCTCGTTGGGATCCCATTCCCAAACAACAAGAGGTGTGCGGGGCTGCCCAATGCTGGGTTGCCCCAGTTGCAGGATGTGATTGATGCCCACTCACCTTGGTGGAAGCAACTTATCCACTAATTAGTTCCTCCTTTCAGCACAATTATGGTGGGATGAGCTTCTTGGGAGTAAGTCTCAATGGATTGTCTACAATTATTCATCACTTGGCATGGATGGAAGGAGCTTTTCTTTCTGGCAGTGCCCTCCTACATAAGGCTGGATGCTTAATTTCTCTTTGTTGACACACTCACAATTAATATATTGGTATTTGTGCTCTCCATGCATTATTTATTAAATCAGAGATAAACCACAGGCTCCACAAGCGTGGCAGGGAAACCTATTTTCCAAGGGTTGGATGGAATCCTAGAATGGTTTGGGTTGGGGGAGACCTTAAAATTAATTCCATTCCATCCCATGCCATGGGCAGGGACGCCTTCCACTACCCCAGGATGCTCCTAGCCCTGTTCAGTCTGGCCTTGGACACTTCCAGGGATGGGGCAGCCACAATTTCCCAGGCAAAGCAAAAGTAAATACAGCCAGTGCCCACTAGAAAGTGGAAATGGAAGAGTAATTTGTCTCTGTCACATCCCAGTCTCCAGACTGGAAGGATCAGATCAGACTGACACAGTCATCTGTCATGTGAATGCGTCCATGCCAAAAAAAATAACCTCAACTGATGATAATGAGATAGAAAATCAGAAGGATTAGCACGTGTGGGCTGCTCCAGGAGTGCAAGGTGAGCAGAGTTGGTTCAAAGCCAAAAAGTTACAGGAGTGTTTTTGATAAAAGATCAGTTGTGGCACAAAGTTGGAACAAGACAACAGAACAGAGGAGGAGACAGAAGTTTCCTGCACAGAATAGGCACACCTTGATGGGACAGGTACAGGGGACTCCCTTGTGCAAGGAACACGGAAAGAGGTACACAAACAGACAAAAATTGTCCATTATAAACAATAAACCAAAACTAGATTTTTTCAATTCTGTCATTTCAAAAGACATGCCTAACTTTTCATGATTAACTTCTGTCTAATTGTTTAATTACCTCTTAATTGTCAGAAGGTATGTCTTGGTGGGCAATCATAATTAAACATGGGTTTGGCACTTTCAGAGTGCAAGGTTATATATGAAATATCAATAAATCCCTAAAAGAAAGATAAATTATAATAATTATGTCTTTCTTAAAAGAGAACAACTGAACACTGTTTTTCTTGCTTTGCTGGCTTTATTATCCTAGTATTTTGACTCTTATTTTCAAAGCAGCATGAATACAAAATTAACATCTGCTTTCAGAGCTACCTTAGGTTTATTGAAAATGCTTATTTATTCAAATCTGGTGACAAGTGGTGATGACTAAATTAATAGGCAACTTGGCAAGTGGAATATTTGATAAACTGCTTGGAGAAGTGTGAAATACTTCTCCAGCTGAGGAGAAAACTTTAACTGAATCCATATCTGAATAAAAAATGTGATTAACTAGAAGAATATCTAAAGCTTCTGGGGGTAATGATTGAACACAGGAATTTTCTGAGGTAACTGTGGCCTCATATATGCTGTCCTTAGTAAAAAACAGTATATAAAATAAAAATACTGGTCCAATAATAACAACATTTTAGAAAAAATTTGTGAACCATGAGTGATTTTGACAATAAAGTAACTGTTTAGCTTAAAAATTTAGAAGGAAATATTTGTAAACCATAACAGTTTCCTACCTTTCCTGTCAAGCATAATAATCCTATGGGATACTAATTATTCTAAAATAGTTGTAAATAAAACCATTAGAATCTTATTTAACAGAACTAGATTGTCTTTGCATAGGTCAGTTTATTTCCCCAGGTAAAGTGTTCTGACCTTTTAAAGTGGGAGATCATTCCTTCATCTTCAAGATAATGAAAGGCTAAAAGTCAAAAGAAAAACCAGCTAGGAATGAAGCATAAAAATCTGTGTTAAATGTTTATGTGGGGAAATTAGTTTGCTTGGTATTAGGATGTGATATTACTAAGGGACAGGAATGGAAGCTTTTAGGAAAAATTCCTTCAGGGAAAGGATGATCAGGCCCTGGCACAGGCATTGGTGGAGTCCCCATCCCTGGAAATGTCAAAAAAATGACTGGATGTGGAACTCCATGATTTGGTTTAGTGACATGGTAGGATTCAGTGGATGGTTAGACTTGATGGTCTTGGAGGTCTTTTCCAACCTCAATGATTCCATGATTCTGTGGAAAAGTTGTATTAGAGTTTATACTGAGCTTTCTAAAGAAACCCAATCAAATAAACAAAAACCCCAATCACCACCACCCCAACTCCACTCACTCACAGAAAAAAAAAAAAAAAAAAAAAAAATCATTTTAATTCTGAGGCAGAAACTCTTGGATTTCGGAGGGTGCTTTCCCCAGGTTGGAGAAGAGGCTGATTTCTGCTCTTGATTTCAGTTTAAAGGCAAGGACCTGAGGAATCTGCCCAGGGAAGGTAGAAAACCCTCCACATGTTGGATGTCACAATCCATGGCTTCCAAAGGATCCATTCCAGTAAATATTGAAAGGTTCCAAAGGAACTGGAAAAAAGAAAAAATCTTGCTTTCATTTTGACAAGACCAAAATCACTTTTCAAAATGAAATTTTCAGCTATTCAGTTTCATTTTGTCTACTCTGCTCAAGACATCACAGCTCTCCTTTCCTTCTCACACTTCTGATGAGGATACATTCCAGATGGATCTCTGGTAGATGGAAAAGGGAATAGAGCAAGCCCAACATGGCAAAAGTGAAGAGGGGAATTAATTTGTCATAATTCTCCAGCAGAATGGGTTTGGAATTGTGAGCACTTAAATATTTTTGAAGGTGGTGATGTAGTCCTGGCACAGGGTGCCCAGAGAAGCTGTGGCTGCCCCTGGATCCCTGGAAGTGTCCAGGGCCAGGCTGGACAGGGCTTGGAGCAACCTGGGCTAGTGGAAAGTGTCCCTGCCCATGGCAGAGGTGGCACTGGATGGGCTTTAATGTCCCTTCTAACCCAAACCATTCCATGATTCTGTGATTCCATTACTTTTATAACACGTTCAGATGATCAGTACTTTCACAGCTGCAAACCCAGTATTTTCCAAGGCTCACAACAGCTCCTGGGTTTTCCTAGAGTAATGTCTCAAATCTGGAGCAGAAAATGAACCTTTTAGGTGGTGAAGGAAAAGATTAGAGCCTGTCCCAGTTTGGGGCAGACAGGAAAATCATCTACCCTATTTTGCTGCGTTACTCTATAAAATGTATGACCATCCAAGTTTTTTTCTTTTTCAGAGCCCCAATTAAAAGGCTGGGATATTCTGCTGGTTTGATGCAGAGAACAGAGTTTCTTCCAGCTGACAGCTAGCAAATGATTCAGCAGATGCTTGGATCTGCAGCTCCAGAGCCCAGCTATGGGCTTAACAGGAAGAATTAAATGTCTTCCCTTCAGCAGCACCAAAATGCCTCATTAGTGCTCTAAAGGAAGAACTGAGGGTGCTGCACTGCTCTAAATAGGATTCTATGTCTCTTGCTAGCTCAAGTCATTAATAGCCTTGGGAAGGAAGGAATTTCTAAGCTGATGGATATGGGGTTTGTGTCCGCATGGCTTGGGCATGTGGGTTGTTTGCCAATGTTCTCCCCACTCTTCATCTGGCCTCATGGACTTCTAAACTCCCATCAAAAGCCAAAAGAAATCCACTCTTAAAAAGTTAATTGATTCCTGGCTTAAAAAAACCCACAAGACTCTTGAAGAGAACAAAATCAGCAGTTCTCATGGTTATATTTTCCTTCACTTACCTACGCAACTCTTCTATTTGGGTGGTATTTGTCCCCAAATGGCACCAGATTTCCTCTTCCAAACCTTAAGCTAAAATTACATTGACAAATACTAAGCTCAAATTTCAGGAAGACTATTATCTTTTGAAAATAAAGTTTTAATTCTCAGTGAAATTGCCATCTTTGGGTCCCTAACAGAGCCATTTCTCCCTTTCAGAGAGAACTGTGGTGGATCACGGAATATCCTGAGCTGGAAGGGACCCTCAAGGATCATCAGCTCCAAGGAATACTTGATTTTAATACCAGTGCTTTTACACTTTTTAATATCCTACATCAGGACACTCCTTTTCAAGGACAATTATGGCAATAAATTCTACTTGCTTATTTAATTGAGGGTAATAACTTTTAATATATCCTAGCTGAAAAATAGGATTCTGAGCTTATCTGCCAGAGCACTGTTTAAGTCTTCCCCAAGTGTCTATTTTTATGCATGACATGTTCTTCTCATCTACAAAAAGGTGTAGCTACCACAATTTGAATCATTATATAAGATGATGTTGCAATGCTCCAGAAAGACTTTGTTTTCTCAAGTTTTCTTCTTCAAAGCTGTCTGAAAGGAATTAAAAATCTCAAAGATATTTTTAAAATCTTCTCACATCAAAATTTTCACTTTATTGTGAATTTGAATGCAATGTGGAATTAGAAAGTAAACAATATGTTTTTTATCTCCAAGCATCCAGCCCCAATTAAACACCATAAACTGAGCGCGTTGTACTCAAAGCTGACTAAATCAGGAAGGCAATGGATACAGGTGTGGAAGTCTTAAATAAGAAGTTTGTATTATGCTGCCAAGATCTTTTCTGTGGGAGGAATTGTCTCAGCCTTGTGTCTAAAGGGTAATGTGGACTTTTGTTGTTAATTATTATAATCCACAGATTTTTGGGATGTCGGTTTGTTTATGAAGTCTCTTATTAGGCGAAAGGTTAATGAAGATGTGACCCACTGCAAGCTCCCTGGGAAAAGCTCAGTTTAAGCCCTTTAAAGGTGAGAATCTAATTTCCTGTATCAACAGAAATATTTCAGGAATGTGTTTATCAGCTGTTCTATGGGCTGGGTGCCAGTAAAAATCAAATACCAGGAGAAAAGGCTTCAATCAGCAGATGCACATGTCCTGTGCTGAATTATGATATTCCAATGGCTTTTCAGTTTCATTCATTCCCATTCAAACTTGAAGTATTAATATCGATTCCAGTGTTATCTAAAGCCAGGGGGAGTTTGCCAGGTTAACAGTGGAGTTGAGATAATGAAGGACCTAGGGATTTGACCTGTGATTCCATGGATCAAACCCCTGAAAGGACAAATCTCCTACTCAGCTCTTTCTGAGTTGAGATTGTGAGGCTTGGCCCAGGTTGATGTCAAAGCCCAGGTTTGAGTCTGGAGAAATTCAGAAAGATGAAAGCAGAGACTTCAGTGTTTTCCACTGGACTTCAGTGAACCTGGGACAGTGAGATTTTATAAGATCTTATGTGTATTCACATATTATTGCCTTCCCAGAGTTAATAGAACACCTGGCTATAGGAAAACTTAAAAACTTAAAAAAGGCTCTCTATTCCCAAAGGAATCTTTTTTCCTATTTTATCAACCTCATTACCATAGGAAGTCAGTGGATGTAAAGAAACTTTTCATGTGGGAGAAAGACAAAAACTGCTTAATTTCTTATGTTTATCAGCAAATATTGAAACCTTCATACCAGGGATTATTATTACCGATTTATGTCACTATAAATTTGTTGACTGAGAAGCACCTCTACTAGCTTTCAACAGGGTAATGAGTACAAAGTAGGACATGGACATTTTCTAATTTATTTTTCTTTCTTATTCAACTATTCCATGCATGATTTGCATCACAGTTTCCAAGGCTATCAGAAGATAAAACAAATAAGGAAAGTCAGCTGCAAAAGCTGATAATCTATATTCAGGATAATCAAAACCCCTTTGTATCAAGGCCTTTCCAGAAAGCCTGAATTCCAAGAAGATTGCTTTAAAGGCAGGGAAGTAGAACTACAACTGCTGTGCAAGGCAGCTGAAGAGGAGCCTGCTGCAACAGCGACTGAGAGAAGCAAAACAACCCCACACACCAGATTGAGGCAGTGTTAAATAACCCCCTCACAGTGTTAAATAAACCCCTCACACAGTGTTAAATAAACCAGCCTCACGCTGGGCCTGCAAGGTTCTGCCTGGAAAGTGCAGCTGAACTAAACCCACAGACAGATCTGGCTTAGTCTCTGCCAATAGCCAGTGGTAGCTAGGTTGGAATGTCAGAACAAATTAAGTCGGATAGGGATTCTTCCCTCTGATAGCTTCATTACTCCACATGCAATGTTTCACTCATTGTAGGTTTAGGACTTCCTGCATGAGTTCTGCTTTTCTGTGTTTTAATTCTGTCACTTTGTCCTGTTTCTCTTTCAGAGTCTATAACTTCATTAAATCCCGTTGCCTTTGTGTTTCAGCCTTCTGATTGTTGACAAATTCCTGTTGCAGTTTCTCACACTTTGTTCTTGTAAGTAATGAATGTTTTGCATTCCTCTGGAGGAAGAGAGAACTGATGGACTGTTGATGGGACCTATGGGGTCAGGAGGTATTATCCTCACTGTCCAATCCATGGTCATTGTTGGAATTCTATAAATAGACATGAAATGTAAATAAAGTGCTTCTTTTCCTGCTTGATTCCTCGGAGTGTGAGTGTCTCTCTCTGTGTGTCATTCTGTGACAAAATCCCATATGAAGAGCCACCTCTTTTGCCTAATTTCAAAGCTGCTATTTTCTAGCTACCTTTGAAGTCCCTTAGATCTGGTGAGAGGTGGCCTGGAGGGCTGCTCCCCCTGGCTGGATCCTGGACCTCGGGAGTGATGGATCTGCTGGGACAGCCCTGGGAAGGACACAGACAAGGTGATTGTTCTTGGGCTCTTGGGAGCCCGGTTTTGGAGCCCCAATTCCACCGTGCATCCCAAGCTGTGTCGGATGGATGGACCTATGATGCCCTGATGGCCCCTTGGCCAGGCTTTAGGCTGGGATTTGGGCTCCTCGTACTGCCATCCCCTCCTGGAGCTCCTTGGGGGCCCCATTCCAGGTTCCTTCCAACCCAAACAATCCCACAGTTCTGTGAACACCTCTCTGTGTTCAGAGAACTCCATGGGATGTCTTGCACAAGAGACCAGAAATCCAGGCACAGCATTCCCAAGGAGTCAGGTTCCCCTTGGATTTTTTTAAAGTAGCCTAATGATGTTTTGATCCTCAGTCCTCTACAAATTATTCTCAGTATTTCAACTATTTTTTCTGACAGTGACTGAGCACTGAGCTGATACTTTTTTTGGAATTATCCAGTATAACCTAAGAACTCCTTCCAGCATACTGACAGTAAGATTTCAGTCCTTCATTTGGACTAATCAAGTTAAACCCTTTCTCTCAATAGGTTTTATTTTACTTTCTCTTACAAGGAATCTCATCTGCAGCTGAATGATCCTGTCGTTCCCTGCTTTTTACTCCTCACTTATTTCATGTGATCTGTAAATTCTATTGTGCTCAAACAAATTGCCAGACATCCCAGCTGCATAAACATGTATCAGAAATTCAACAGGTGAAATATGAAGGGCCAAGTTTGACTTGGGTTTCAGAGAACAATTTTACATAGATACAGAATGTTTCCTGCTTTCCTATTTCTCTCCAAGAAAAGGGAAATTTTATTTATAATTTGGACATAATGTGATTATTGGATGTTTAAGAATATTTTTTTCTTTCTACAAGGAGAATAGTAATCTTCCATAGCAGTTTTATGAAGTAACAAGCATTTCGGAGCATGTAAAAAAATTGAATTTGAAAACAAGTTGTATTGACACTCCTAAAATAACAATTACTCATGGAGAACCATTTCAAATCAGTTTCTAATGGCACAACTCAGCTTGAGGTTTGGTGTATGCTGAAAGCTGCACTTCTCTGAGACAAATATATTTTATTCACTGATGGGGAACAGTTTTGATAGAAAAGTAATTCCAGTTTGCAGGTTGCAATATCTATAGAATTAGAGAAATCTACTTGCTTAGAAAAAGACAAAGAAAACAAGAAAATGTAGGTTTTAGGCTGCAATGATGATTATCTCAATTTTCATTGGAGTTGTATTTATTTGTTTTATTAAATGGCAGTCACTTGGATCTGACAGTATCTGGAGATGCAATTGAGTAATGGAAAATTAAAATGTGCAGTTTCAGCTACAGGGGTTTATCTTCAATAATGGAACCATCCAAGCAAAACTTGCCTTTATTGAGAGTTTCGCCAGCAGATGGTCTCTGTCCGAAATGGAAACCCACTGAAGGAAGAACATTTTTTGCTGTTAATCAGCACAAAAGTTTTCTATTTTTTATGTCCCACCTTCAAGTCTCATTAAATTTCTGGAAGTCCTTTTTCCTATCCATTCACCACGAGAGACAAGGAATATCCAGCAGACATTTTCATTAGTGCTTGACAACATTTTAGACCCATTTTTTCATGCTCTTTGCTTCACTATTAAGCTACAGCACAGATTATACATAGATTAAAACAATCAGGTTTAATTAGACTGCTGATTAAAGCAAATATTTTCCTATGCTTAAATAAATGGGGCCATTAACACACAACTTTCTGCTTGAAGGTGATGACTTGGTTTCAGTCACAGTGTGTTTGGAATAAAGTGTGATTGAGATTTTGGAAAGGACAATGATTTCCTGAGAAGGTGAGAGGAAAATTTCTCCTGTTACATGTATAAAATGCCAAGATATGAAGTGCAATATGCACCAAGGTTTGAAAGGCTGGAGAAACAAGCACAATAATACTGAGAAATACTCCAGTGACATTGGCATTTTTCCTCCTGATTTTTTTTTTAAAGTGTTGTAATAAACAGCATTCTTGCTGTAAACAGATAAACTACTGCAGGCTTGTCTTCTGAAGTTGTTCATAGTGAGCATTGGAATAAACCCTGCTCCTGCTGCCATCCCATCCATATTAAATGGGAGTACAGGAGCACAGACAGACAACAATCACACCCACACACCCCTGTTAAATTTCAGGTTATGATCATTCCCAAAGAACTAGCACCAGGTCAAATAAAAATCTTTCATGTGTCATTTACTGGTGTTTTTCTCAGAGAAACAGCATTTATTTAAATGAACATAATTTACTGTAAAGGGAAATTTGGTAGCAGCACTTGAGGCTAAACAGGGATGCGAAGCTGGTAATAAAACTCAGAGTAAAATTCTGTAATTAAAGCTCCACTGAGAACATGAAACAAATTCATGCATCTATCTTCAAGCATATGATTACATATGTCCAGTGTTACCTCACAGACATATGAGCCACCAAAATGAAATATCAGTGCTGCCTTGCTGAGTGAGGGTGAGAATTAAACCTTCATAGCAGGATTTTCCAGAGAAGCATTGAAATAAATCTCTTTAAAAGACATTTTAAGGACATAAACAAGTGTTGTATATACCCACAGCAAAATTAAATGTAAAAATGTATTGCCTCTGAGGCAGAACAAAATAGGTGCTTGCAGTGAACAATATTGCACAATTGCAGCATGGGCTTGGAATTCTATTTCAGGGAAGAAGCTCTGAAAAAGAAAAACACATTAATAATAAGCTGCTGCCTGTGATAATGGAAGTTTTGAAATCCTTGATTTTAGTGTGCCATGTAAGTGAGGGAAATCTTTATGGGCCTTTTTTCCCCTCTTTTCTTCTTTTATTTCACTTAGTGCACAGCACCAAAAAAAGATAGAAGCATGTTTCTTGGGAAATGTTTCTCTCTCCTTCTCTTCTCCTTTTCCTGCATGAGCTGATTCCTTACATGCACAGGCAACACATAACTCCAGTGAACCAAATGGAGGAGCAGCAATTCTTTCTAATGATTCCCATATGGACAATAGGGATCTGTGTCAGATGAAAGCATCATAAACAACATGACAGCACAGAACCACAGCAGATTTCCATAAAACCTGGTCATCATTTGCCTTTTATTTTATATTTGCTAAGCATGCCCAGTGTAACTCTTCCCTCATGCATTGCCAGTGAATGATTCCTGCACTGGAAGAGGTGAGAAGGAATTTCCTCCCTCAGGCTTTGATGAACTCACACATAGCTGAATTATTTGGGAACAAATACAGATCTTAAACCCCTCAAATATTCAGTCATCTTTCAACTGGCCATGGGAAACAGTCAAATGAGAATTCTTCCCGTTTCTCTCAAAAGGACAAGAGGAAATGGCCTCAAGTTACACCAGAGGAAGTTCAGGTTGGACACCAGGAAGAATTTCTTGATGGGAAGGTTTGTCAAATATTATCTGGGGCTGCCCAGGGAGGTGTTGGAGGTGTTCAAGGAACACCTGGACATGGCATTCAGTGCTCTGGGCTGGTGACAAAGTGGGGATTTGACACAGGTGGGACTCAATGGTCTGGGAGGGCTGTCCCAACCTTAGTGATCCTGGGATATTAATCTACATTTCTAGGATTCTTTATTGCACCATCAGGATTGATGGATTGAGTAAAGAATTGAATTTGCTCATTTTCTAATGGCAGATTTTCTGGTGTGCAAGATAATGAAGGGGAAGAATTGGAATATGCAGAAGAAGAGCTAAATGTACATAATCATCCTGGAACTTCCCACTGTGACAGATTATCCTGATGCTCTGGAGCAGATGTACTATATTTACTTTAATATCTCCAAAACAGCATGGATACAGCGTTGTGCATTCTGCAGTCCCCATAGGAAATCATTATAATTTTCCATAATTTTTTAGTTTTTAAAATCTTGGAAGACTCTTATATCCACTTCTTCACCACATCAGTTTCTTCCTTTTTTAGAGTTGCTGTAATTCCTTTGAGAAGTGTCATATTCAATGTTCTTCCACTGATGAGAACTTTAATTTTGATTTTAATGGAGACTTCTCTGGTGGATGCAACAAGAATAATAATTATTGTGTGACTAAGCTTGCTTTCCTCCCAGACAAAAATAAATTTCCAAGTCTTAATTTAAACTGTTTTGTTTGTTAATTTATTCAATTTTGTTTTTTACAGCTTGTCTTTTCTATAAGTTTGAGTCTTATTTTTTCAGTTTGGGTGGATTAAATGGTTTTAATCCATACATGCACTCCTTCATGCTGTACATATTTCCCTCAGGAATACTAATATCTGCCAGTGGGAAATAACTGCTGAACAGCAGCTCCCTTGTGCTGAGCTAATTTAGGAAGATATTCACCTTGCCCTCCACGGTGTTAAACCAACTGGTGGTTGGATGTTTGACCTTTTATTTCTAAATATAAAAATAAAAATGTCAAGGCAGCTGTAGGGAACTGATTAGAAAATTGCCCTTCCTGGAAGACAAGAGAGAACAACCAAGACCTAAGTAGAGAAAATGCAAAATGCAAATTAATTGTCCCTTTACTTCCTCTGCCTATTAATAGCTGTTTAAGAGAATTCCAGACCCATTCCATTGTCTGGTGTTTAGCACTCACATGAAAGAACACAGCCAAATTCTTATATAGGGTGATCTCAAAGCATTGTCAATTGCACAAATTAATTAAATCCAATCAGGTCCTTGAAGAATCAGCCTCTGGGACTCCCGAGGCACTTTGGCTTCATTCCCTACCTCAGTTTTATTTGGGGAATTGTGCAAAGTTATGCTAAATTAGAGTGGTGAGGCATCAACACAAGGCTGGAAAAAGCTATCGTAACAAAGATTAAACAGACAGGGAATGGGCAGGAATTTTCCTTGTAGAAACAGTGTGGGAAAGCCAATGGACATGTCTGGAAAGGGACTTGAGCTGTGGACTTGAAGAGAGCTTTCAGAGAGCACTGAAATTACAGAAATCCCAGATCATTACATCTAAGTTCTTTCTCTTGGGAGAGCTGAAATCTGTACTACAAACAACAAATAGTGTTTAATCATGGAATGAATGATTTTCTGAGGTGAGCCTCAGAAACCACAGAAAGATTCCACACATTGTCAACATATTAATCTGAACATTAATAATGTATATTTGCATCTTTTCTGTGCACCCTTTTCATGGTTATGTTGTCCAGGTAGGTCCCCTCAAGATGGTGAGGCTGTGACTTCAGCCTAATCTGAAATTAGAAAGAATTTTACACACTGTATCTAAAGCTGGTGTTTCCACTGCCATTATTTTATATTCTAAATATAGGAGATACAACTTTTAAAGTTGTATTTTCAGTCAGTGAATCCATTTGCTTAGAAGACTCTGCTTGGTGAAATATTGGATGAAGACTCCTTGCAACCAAGATGAATTAATTAAGGAAGAAGACCTGGCCTCCCTTATGACAGTTTGTGAAGGGGCCCTTTTTCCTATGAAAATCCTGACATTTTAGAGACCAGAAGGCACCATGTTTTTTCCACAAGACAAAGAATCCTTGATCAGTTGACTTCCTCATCTATCTATGTGCTTTTCCTCAGCTATCTGCAAAACACGCAGGAGCCAGGAGACCCCTGACATTCCATAACAAACTACTTGCATCTCAGTGCACGTTGTGTCAGAAACTCCTGTACAAACTTTCTGCTATGTCCTCATAAGTATTTTGTTCTATAAGTGCATCTGGAAGTTCAGCTGTTCCCAGGGTTTTTTAAATTTTTTTTTTGTTTGTTTGTTTGTTTGTTTGTTTTTTGCTTTGTTTTTGTTTTTGTTTTTAAATGAGCTTGCATTCATTGTCACTAAAATGAAAACTTTCATGGTTCATTACCTGGACATGGCATTCAGTGCTAGAGAGTTCATTTGTCTAGGCAGGAATATCTGAAATAGATTAACTGAGGACAAATTTTACTGTAGTTCATGTAGTACACCAACAGGCACTCAATATTCAAAAAGAAGTATTTTATATTTACAAATGCTGTAAATAGGCTGAAGATTTGAGACACTATCAATAGATCATATCCAAGCATGACTGGGTTGGACACTTATAGATTTTCCAGTTCAATACTTTATTGCCCGACACAAGAAGCATTTTAAACACATTACAAGGGCTCTTTAACAAAATACTGCATTGTTATAGAGGAAAGCTGAGACCATTCTCTACCTCACCTTCAAAACTGAGTTGTTTTTTCTTAAACTTATTGATTCTTCATTCTTTCAAAGCCATTTGCTTCACTTAGACCCTCAATACTCCTTCTGTCCAGGCCACATGCCCTGGACTCTCACCGTTTGCAGTAACCTCTGACACTGCAAATATGAGCAAAACCCCACCAAAAATGTCACCTTTTCAGATGTTGTGTAGATTATGTTTCTTCACTGTTTACTCAACCAAGTCTTGCCTTGGTTCAGCCCTTGCTCCCAGATTAGGAGGGGGGAGTCACCCACTCATGGGAATTTTAAGACCACAGAAACCACACTGGAAGACTATTCTTGTGTAGGCAAAATGCCCTTCAAGGTTGTGTCTATTTAATCTCACGGTTTTGCACAGATTGAGGCCGTCCTGGAGACAGACTGGGGGTTAATACACTCAATAAATTTGTCCCTTCAGTTTTTCAAGCAGTCTCCAAATGCTAAAAGGCTGAAACATCCAGGTAAATCCCTCAGATTCCCTACAAGAGTAAAGAATATACTGAGGAGAGGCTGTCTGGGAAGAAAAGGAAGAGAAGATTTATTTCTGCGTGAGTAGGAGCAGCACTGTGCAGGGATAGAAATACATAAGAGATAAATCCCCGGGTGCAGCCTGAGATATGGGGTGCTTCTCCAGACAGGGAATTCTCAGCTGCCCTGTGCCAAGTAGGTAGACATAAAGCTTTCCCTTGCCTTAGTGGTTCTTTCTTTTGTTCAGGTGGACAGTCAACAAAGTGTTATTTTATAAGTTTACTTTAATTGTCACTTTTTTTTTTTAATGGGGACTATTGTATAAAAGTAAGAAACCCCCAAAAATTAGCCAAGTGTCAGTCAAAGGCAATATTTTAAAATTCAAAACCTTTTTGGATACAGGTAATATGTCCCACTCATACTTGCCATTCCTCCATTTCCTCTTGGTCACCAGCTAATATCCAGAAAAATCACTTACCAAGTGCAACCACCTGAATTATAATGTGCTATGGACAGAGGCTCTTCTACATGATAATAAAGGTAGAGGCTTAATTAGAATGTTGATAAAAGCTATTTGAACTCTCTTCACTTAAAATTATTTCTCTTACAGACTTCAGTGGGCTTCAAAAAATCTCTCACAATGTCTGGGGAAAAAGCCCCTCATGGTTTGGTTTCTCTGATTTCTATGGCTGAGGGTAGGAAGGAGCAGTTCCTTCTGGGGTGAGCTTTTCCTTGGAGAGATAGTATCATGGAATGGTTTAGGTTGGAAGGGACCTTACAGTCCATCCCATGCCACTCCCTGCCATGGGCACGGACACCTTCCACCAGCCCAGGTTGCTCCAAGCCCTGTCCAGCCTGGCCTGAGACACTTCCAGGGATCCAGGGGCAGCCACAGCTTCTCTGGGCACCCTGTGCCAGGGCCTCCCCACCCTCACAGGGAAGAATTCCTTCCCAATATTCCATCAAAACCCTGGCAGTGGGGAGCCATTCCCCTTCTCCTGTCCCTCCATCCCTTGTCCCAAGTCCCTCTCCAGCTCTCCTGGAGCCCCTTCAGGCACTGGAAGGGGTTCTGAGGTCCCTCTGGAGCCTTCTCTTCTATCTCTGGGTGAACACCCATCTCTCCCAGCCTGGCTTCAGAGCAGAGGAGCTCCAGCCCTTGGATCAACTCAGTGGCTTCATCTGGAGTTGCTCCAACAGGCCAACGTTTCCAAAAATTTGGGCTACAAAACTTGGCATCAAATATACATATTCAGCTGAGTATTCTGCCAGACATCCAAGCAGGAATTACAGCAGGTATTTGAGGTCTTCTGCATGTTTTTTTCCCAGGCCAGGTGAATGCATGTTGCTGGGATTTGGTGTGACTGGCTGCTGGAGGGGAAACATCAGTATTTTGCCAGTTTGCTTAGAAACAGCTGTGACAGCTGTCCAAACCAACACAGTCCTTCTTCTGCCTGGCCAAGCAACTCAGCCAGACCATTCCTATTATGTGTATTTATTAAGCTGCTTACATAATAACCAGCCAAAGGCTCTAATAATAAGGAGAAAATGGATTTCATCCATATGGCATTTCCTCTACACTGGTTACTTCAGGTGGAAGCATTAACAGGAACTCCAGGAAATACGATTACCAACCTTTCTTAATCTAAAGCTTTGATAAGCACAAATTAAAGAATTTTAAGCCTTTGTAAAATTGTATATTCATAGGCCCTGCGAATTAATCCTTTCCAGTGAACCCTCAAAAAACCCCTGCTAATTTAAATAGCAAATCTGCAGAGGATGCCAATCCCAGTGGTGCAACATAATTTCATTAAAATACTGCTTTTGAGGCAGCACACCAATATTCTTTAACCTCGAGGTTCATTAAGTTATGATCTTCTAATAGAACTTCCTATTAAAATTCCAAACAGGTAGTAAAAAACTGGGGGAAGGCGTAAAGAGCTGTGAATGGCACAAATCAGTGCTATGGATTTACAAGGTTTGAAACAGGGCATTCAGGGATGACTCTTATAAAAAGCAGAAGTTTACAGTGAGAAATAGAAAGGAAATTTTTTTCAGTCACAAATTTTTTGCCAAATTTTAAGCAGGTATTTTATTTTGGAGCACTGTGTCACAAGTCAAGTGGATGAAATGAAGCAACTCCAGTGGACACAAGGTAAGCTTCTGCTTGTTGCCATAAGACTTCCCAGCAGGATTATGTGTCCTGCCATGCAGGCTTTGGAATCAGTTGGTGCCAAGCAGTGTCTTATGCAGAGCTGTGGATCCAGAGGCCTTCTCTAACTCCTCCCTCTGTCTATTTAGTGCAGGCTGTTAAAAAATGAGTTTTTCATTCTTTCTGTTTGCCACAATGATTGCAGTTTCATTTGAGTTGGCAGTTAGAGAAGGAAGGATTTCATATGGAAGGATAGGGAAATAGCTGGATAAGACCAGAAGTGATAACTGAATTCAATCTCGTGTTCAGAGGGAGGTTTCTTTGTGGCTGTGCAATTCCAGGCAGGTTTTTCCCCTAACTGAGTTCAGACAATGATCCAAGTGCTATTTGGAGGATGTGTGGATGGGAATATTGGGTGGGAAACTCCAACATTCATCACAAGGATCAGTAAGGATAGAGAAAAGCTGGAATTGGGGTTGAGATTCTGCCCCTCTGCCCTGCTCAGGTGAGACCCCACCTGCAGAGCTGCTCCAGCCTTGGAGCCCAGCACAGGAAGGACCTGGAGCTGCTGGAGAGAGTCCAGAGGAGGCACCAGGATGATCAGAGGGATGGAGCAGCTCTGCTGGGAGGAAAGGCTGGGAGAGCTGGAATTGTTCAGCTTGGAGAGGAGAAGCTCCAGGGTGACCTCACTGTGACCTTGCAGTGCCTGAAGGAGCCAACAGGAAAGATGCAGAGAGGCTGCTTCCGAGGGATGGAGGAACAAGACACAGGGAATGGCTTCCCACTGCCATAGGGCAGGGTTAAAGGGCATAGTGAGAGGGAATTGTTCCCTGTGAGGGTGGGGAGGCCCTGGCACAGGGTTCCCAGAGAAGCTGTGGCTGCCCCTGGATCCCTGGAAGTGTCCAGGGCCAGACTGGACATGGTTTGGAGCACCCAAGTGGAATATGTCCCACCCCATGGCAGGGGGTGGCACTGGATGGACTGTAAGGTCCCTTCCAACCTAAACCATCCTATGATTCAAGGATGGTTTAATTTTGTTTAATTTTGAAGTTACTGATGTTATTACAGCTCTTCAAGGGGTCAAAAAGCTCTGAAAGAAATACCCTTGCACAGCGTTCACTGATGGATCCGGTGAGTGTGTGTCAAGGAAGGCCATGAAATAATGCTCATTTTTACTGGAGTGTGCTGGGTTTATAGCAGGATTTTGGGTGCCTAATGAGAAAAAGCTATGGCTGTGAGATGATCAATAAAAGATGAGAAAGATTTTAGGATTAACATCAGAAAACCCTTAAAAGGCAGCAGGAGAGAGAGAAAAAAAGACAACTTTCTTATGAATGCAAAATGGACAATTACACAGAGGAGCTGTTGCTCAGGTGTTGCTCTGCCTTCATGTTTTCTCTCTGCATCATTTTCCCTCTGCTCTGAACATTCAGCAAAAAATGAGCTTCCATTTCCTCAGCTGCAGAGTCTGGTGGAGAAAACAAGACAATTCCTTTTCCTGCCTTGGTACAATCATTGGGTAACTCTGTGTCAATGAGCATTACTCGTCATAAATGAATTGCCAAAAAAAAAACATGGAGAAGATGAGGAAAAGAACCTTTTGACAGGGGAAAAATTCCATCAGATACCTATTAGCACCTTCTAGAAAATATTCTGATTCTAAGAGGGCACTGAAAGCTATGAAATATTATCAGTGTCACTCTGTAACACCTGAGGATGTCATTTAACTCTCCATTAACAGGGAAAACTGTGTTGATCTGTTGTAAAAAATGGTCAGAAATCACAACCAGTTTGCTAAATAAGGCCAACTATGTGTATTTATTCTAACTGTGAATCAATTCTGGTTGTCCATGCTGCAATGCAGCAGTGGGAGGCACATATTTCAACCCATGAGGAACCATAAATGATTCATGCCTTCTGATACTAAGCTAGAACTCCTCAAGTAAAATAAATCTTCATTGACTGATATGATCTTAGAATCCAATTTGATTTTCATTGATGTAAATACTATTTAGCACCACAGAAGTCCGTGTTTGCAGCATTGCAGCAAATACAGTAAATGAAAAGAAGGGTTTTATTTGCATCCTTCTGTTTCTGCCAGGAGTTGCACCTAACATGTATCTCAAAAAAAGAGCCATCATATGAAGACAAAACATAGTATTTTATTTATCTCCAAGAGTGGTTGAAAATGCTATTGGAATTTTTTTTTCTGGGTGAGACAGGTAGAGAGGAAGCCATGTACCTTCCCCCATTAACTTTCAAGGATTTGTTCAGATATAATGAGTGTGGGTCCAAAATTTCTGCCACCTCCAGCACTTCCCTGAGAGCTAATCCTAACAGAAAGAGAAAACCTTGCTTCTGCTGCTGCTGATCCTTTCACATGAAGGATGCTCAAGAACAAATGAGTTTAGCCACAGAGATAAATGAGAGAATTTTAAAGAAGAATTTAAAGCATTAATAAATACATTATGTGTCATTCATTACTATTTAATCCATAAAAGACGGAGACAGGGAATGCTGATCCTCACTGGATGGGGTTGTCTGGAGTGTTCAGTCCTCTGGGCCTGGGATGGATCTGCCTGAAGTCCCCAAGGACTGTCCCCAGCCTTGCCAGGCATGGAGCAGTCAGCACTGGGACCAGGGTCCCACTGGCTCTTTAGCTGTGGCCATGCTGGATTTGGAGAGTGGGGCACAGATTTAACACAAACACAAAGGATTCTGTGGCACTTGGCTTTATTTCAGGAGATGGACAAATTTAATTTACAAGGCTAAATTTAGCCAAAATGTTTTGGAATGGCTCTGGGCAAAACACACTCTCACTCAGCCTGGCTTAGCAAACAGGAATAAACTTTGCTATCAGGAGAAATGTCCCTTTTTAAATAAAAGAAAAGGATCATCCAGTTAAATACTGTTTTAATATTAAACAAACTTCCTTCTGGGGGGAAAAATGGAGTATTGGTAATGTGGATCCCAGCCTTCTGTAAAGGTACAATTCACTGTAGACTTCTGCTCTGAGCAAGTGGCAGTTGAGCATTAGGCAGCAAAATATTGCAGGTGGGAGATGCTGCACTTCCAGCAAACCATATATGAAATAAATGGATGGTAAACCCCAACAAATCCCCACGAAATAAAGTTATGGTTGTGCTACAAAAATCAGAGTGATTTCTGGGCACTACCCAAATATTCCATGTGATATCACTTTGAAAGGTTCAGGGAATGGGCACGGCCCCGAGGCTGCCAGAGCTCCAGGAGGGTTTGGACAACGCTCCCAGGGATGCACAGGGTGGGATTGTTGGGGTGCCTGTGCTGGGACAGGGGCTGGACTGAATAATCCTGGTGAGTCCCTCCCAGCTCAGGATGTTCTGTGATTCCATGAAGGAAGTTTACTGAGCCAACAGCCTTTAGCTCCCAGCTGGATGTGAACAAATGCTCAGGAAGCCACTGCTGGATTAGGGATGTTCTCCGGGGCTCAACCAGCAACCTTGGGAAGGTGGCAGTACAATGAATATGATCCCAATGGATCTCTGAGACTCTTTATGAACTAGGTTTTCTTTTTTGCTTTGTTTTTATTAAGGCTGAGAATTATGCCCAATAGGAAGACATTGGTGGGAAGAAAAGATTTCTCAGATATTCACTGTTAGTGCAGCTTCCACAGTGATATTGATGATAAGGGAAGCAAAATATTCCATGGAAAATTTAAAAATTGGTAAGTCTCCTTACAGATATTTTTTTTTTCCTGACATTTCTTTATTTACAGAAAGCGTTTGTTCCTTTTTTCCACTTTCTTAGCCAAGCCCAAGTTGTTTTTCAGAATTAACAAGTGTTTAAAAACTGATATCCTCAAATAAGGTCTAATATTTCTATGTGCCAGCTGTCAGTATATCTTGTCATGCTTGAAATGGGTTATTGCACAGTGGTTAAAAAAACTTCTACTTGTTCTGAAATAGACATAAAATTGTGCATTTGGGCAACGACTTTCATTTATGCTGCACATAATGATGTTGTACAAGAGTCCAAGCTAAACCTACACCAGAGAAATATCACATTATTAACAGTGGACCTCTGGAACAGCACCATCCTCTCAGCCTTGCCCTAGGTAGGAGCACTGAGGCTGTTTTCTTTCACTGACTGTTGAATAAAACCACATTTTATATTTCTTGAGCAGCTGTTAACCTGCCCACTAAACTGTTCAAAAAACAAAAAGCTTTTTGCTAAAACCTGGCGTTGGGAAGTTTTCCTTCTCTTCTGGTGTAACATCATCCCAGCAGCACTGATTATTCTGGAATGCATCAGTATGGAAAGAGAGAAACTCAAATTGGCCAAAAGGGCATCGAGTGACTGCTGGACACAGCTTTGGCACTTCCCAGCTGGGCAGCATCCAAGTTCACTCCAGAACAAAATCCACAAAACTAGACAGAGGCTGGTTTCAGAGGTTTTAGGAAGGAAGATGTTGTCTTAGGCAAACTAGGTTTGGAAAAGAAATATTTAAGAAATGGAGGTCCCTCAAATCTGATTCAGATGGAATGTTTTGCGTTATAAACACATTTAATGTCCTTGTTGAGAGAATCACAGAAAATAAGGCTGACAGTGACTTCACTAGGCTGAAATTCTTCAGTACTTTAGAAGAAATAAATACCACCAAGGATGCTGTCTTCATAATGTCTTCACCAATGTTTCCTTGTCCTTTTCCTGACTTAGTTATCCCTGGCTGCAGATTAAGCCCATTACTCTTGGTTAATTCACCTCAGAAAATAATTTTTTCTTGATTTTTTGCATCTTCTTGAATGTTTGCTGACTGTTTGCACATCTTGCTTTAGTTTTCCCTTGTCTAGGCTGCCTTGGCTCTTTTGATCCCTCCTTGGCAGGTCATGTTTTCTACAAAGTAATTATTTTTTATTACTTTTTTTTCTGCTTCTACATTTCATTAAAAATATGAATACACCTTTCCATTATAGATTATTTCTACTCTACTACCAGCTTCCTCCAGGGAGAAGAGCTGTAGTAATTCTTCTCCCACTCTTTCCACCTTCCTTAATATTATCTTACTTGTTTCATTATTTTAGATTTATTTTAACTGCTTTTCTAACCTCTGCTTTCTTTCCCCGCCTTCTGTGGATGGCTGGGTGTCTTTTAAAGTTTTCTTTTCTATTAAAGAAACCTGAGGAGTCAGCAGTTCAGTGAGCCTGATATACAGTAGCTTTCAAAACTTGGAAAATAAATTTGAAAGTGTCTTACTATCACCAGGAAAGGAAGAGCAGAGTCAGTCAGAGGAGTGAAAGTTCTGAAGGTGTGTATTTTATCTCCTCTCTATCATTTTATTCCTTTCACACTTAGGATATTGCAATTTAATTGTATTTAGGGTACCAAATGAAGAGGGAGACTTAGAGAAAATTGAACTGAAGGCAAATTGAACTTGCATGTAGAGTGAAGAACAAGATGAAAAAGGAGAGAGAGCTGAGAAAGAAAACATTTTCTCCTCAGCAACATTTTGGTATTTGAAGATCTTTCTCATCCTGAATATTAAAACCTTTCAGAAAAAAAACTCTTTCAACATAGCCTTTTCTCCCTACCCCAATAAACTGATAGTTCACTGATCAGGAAAGGGGGAAGGAACTCTGCTTCACAGAAAAACAATGGAAAAATACTTTAAAGGGTCAGGTGCTGGACTGCTGTTGCATTGCATGGTGGGTGTGGGGAACCAGGACATGTCTGTCATGTTTTAAATGAGAAATATCAGAAATTTCATTCTGGCCTTGAGGATACCCTTTTATGGCTGAACATTAAGCAGCATGTTCAATCCAAACCTCCTTTTTCATTGTTAAGTGTTGATTCAAAGCTACCTCAGCAGATTCCCCCTGGCCATGAAGAGCAGTTTGATGGAGAAAAGCAAAAGAAATATCTTTGGGGTTTTCAAAGCAATGGCTATTCCCTGGGGAGCCTGTTCAGTGCCCAACCACCCTTTGGGGGAAGAACTGTTTCCTGATATCCAGCAAAACCTCCCCTGACAGCTTCATGTCATTACATATATATGTAATATAGATATATGTGAAATATTGATGTGTGTGCAACCCAAAGTAAATCAGAAGTCTTTTCAGGACTGAAACAAAGCTTTCCACAAAATTAATAATCTAGTGATCTATACGATGTACTACACAAGGAACATAACAAACCTACTTTAGTCCACATGAAGTCTGGCATTCTTTGAGCTCATAAATTGCATATATTTCATTTCATCTATATGTGTTCATTTATAAAAAATAAAATATGACACACAGTATATCACTTGACTAAATTATTAAATCCTATTAATTGACTTTGTAAGATAATGTAGTATCTACGCATTTTACCAGCATTTTGTCCTGGTAAAAAAGGACAAAATCTCACTGAAGGATAGGAGTTTCTTCCTCAACATGAAGTTTAGGAAGAAGCACTAACATCTAAAAAAATTACAAGATTGCAATGCATTTCATAATTTTGATTTAAATTCTTTTTGTGATTTTATTTTTTTTTTTTTGTAATAAGAGAAATATAAATAAGGAAAAAGAAGGAAGTTGGTCATCTATTTTATCAATGATGAGTACCCAAGTAACCTCCAATTGTTCCTTGTCCCCTTTCCACCTCTAAAAATCTGAGAGAAGAGATAAACCAAAAGATTAATTTGTCCCCTATTTCAGATGATAACAAATCTGAACAAAGCTGAATATTTGGGACTCGAAGTTCAGCAGTTCCATTATAGAGCAAATTGAATTTTCCTTATTAAGACAATAATACTGGCACATCTCTAACAACCAGTGTCCTAAAAAAGAAGAGCTACCTGTTGAAGTGCAGTGTAAAACAGTCAGAAAAAATACCTTTACTTTTTCTTAAATCTCAGGAAATCATCACTGCTCCAGAAGTTCCTCCATGCATTCCTGTATTTCCAGCCTAAAAAAACCACAAAAAACAAAAAACAGAGAACTCCCCAACCATCCTTTGTATAAAACAAAATTGCAAAGAATTAAGAGAATTATTTATTTTAAAAAAAAACCAGCGTTTAAATAAAAATAGAAATTAGCATGATATTATTTTGCATTGAAACATTCAGGTCCTCCATTAAAGTGACCTCCTGTCATCTTGTCCTCCATTAAAGTGACATGAACTGATAGAGTTTAACAAAAATGTCATGTTTGAATAAATATTACGAAAACAAGAGTTTGATTTCTAAAGCTGTCTTTTCACACAAACTCCTATATGACTCAATCCCTTTAATTTAGTAATAACAGTGGAGGTGAGTTCTCCTGGATAGTGCTGAACTTTGAAGGACAACATTTTTAGAACTGCAATGATTTGTAAATACTGATTTTTTTTTCCAAAGAAGGGTATTCTTCCATAGGCTGGACTACACCGTTATAAAGCTTGTGGAAAATTCACGTTTTTGTAGTCTGAGGGAAGTAAGAACATTTGCTTTGACGCTTGAATTTTTTCCATTAATTACAGCCAACTTCTCTTTGCTCTACTCATGCACCTCTGCCATCTGCAACATAAAGTTATTTTAAACAATTTCACTTCTCTTTTCACCTCACTCAACTTGGAATTCTATTATCCAAATCTAGGTCCTCAACATTTGACTCCATCCAGACTGGACCATGTTACTGAAGTTTTCAGATCATTAAGAAGAATTTGAGGGGCTCAAGGTTGCATAGTATGCCATGACAGCAAAAATTCCAGCAATATGAAAAGTATGGGAAAATTCAAATGGGAATGCCTTGAAATTAAATTCAGTAATATGAAGGGTTTTTAAATAATATGTTAGAAGAGAACATATTATTTAAAAACCCTATCTCATTGACCCACAGAATTCCATCAAAATTCTGTGGGTCAATGAGATAGAGTTGTTTCAACAAGTGGTTGTTGAAACAACTCTATCTCATTGACCCACAGAATTCTGATAGAAAATGTCTCTACCTTGAAAGAACAAACTTCACTGAAAATGAATTTGTTTTACATCAACACCTCTTCAGTTTGTACATTTTCTGTCTTATGTGCACTCAAGTAAGAAATCCCCCACACACCAATGAAAGATGCAGGAGGACCTGTAAAGCAAAGTTTCACAAGAACCTGTTCAGAGCTCAATGAATACAAAAACACCTTATTAACATAGAAAATATTTGTTCAGAAATTAATTAATTGCGTCCTGATGCTATAAATGAGAGATGAACTTTCTTGAAGATCTGGGTTCCTCTTTCTGAGAGCTCAACTATCCCCTTTTAATTTCTAAATTATTGTCTTGACTAGTAAGGTTTTCCTTGGATTTAAATAAATCAGAGCAGAGCTTAATTAATGATCTTTGATCATGACTTTGATCACAAGTTAGGAACTTATTCCAGAAACTGTAAATCCTTGGAAAAAACTGCTTCAGAAAAGCCCAGAGAAATGACCTTTCTCTTCCTCCTTGAGATTTATTCTTCCTAATGAGTTACTTTTGTTGGAATTAAAGTGAGGAGAATTCCTGAAAAACTGGAGCTAAAACTTGGAAGGAAATGAAAGCTTGTCCAAGTGATAACTTCTTGATAACAAGTACAAAATTTTTCTCTGCTCATCTATGACCAGTGGTGTAATTAAATCAGATTTGCCTTGAGGATAAATTCAATAGAATAAATTTGTCTACTTAAAATCCACGGTGTTGAAGGTGATCCAAGGCCCAGCTGGAGAGTTTAATGGAAGGGAGGGATGTGAGCTGTGGAACAGGGAATCCAGCAACACTAATGAGGAGGGATGAAGGGCTTCCTGAGCTCTGAAACTTGAAAGACTCTCAGCACGCAGGAAGTTTTTTTGAGGCTCTATGAAGTGAAGGCTCAGCTGAGACACTGACAGATTACTTGTGGGAAATAGCAGCCATTTCACAAATATACACATTTCAAAGAGATTGATTTGGGGACCTCTCCAAAGGCTTGAAAAACTCCTCAGTCAGATGGAAGTTGGTAACAGCAGTAAAAAACCAAAGGCTCTACAGACATTAGAAGAAATTCTACAGCTTTTTTCTTCCCCCCACCCCGCAGCTATGCTCCTTGCTTTTAGGAGAGCATCCTTAGCATACTTATTTCTACCCTTTTGCCTGTAGGCTTGGATTCCTATGCTTTGTACTTAGGGATGTCTCTTTGAGGTGCTGGAAGCATCATATTCTTTTCATGGTGTGGGACAGGACAGGTGTTGAAATACACCAGCAACACCCTTGAAAACTCCTTTCCTATTACTCTTCTTAGTGAGCATTTCAGCAGTTATGAACGACCTTCTTGCTCCTGATGTGGCAAGGAATTGGAACCAGGAGTGTAAAGGCCTGAGAACAAGGTTTTGGGGGGAAACTCGTGTATTGGCCAGATTTTTGAGAAGCCACTTCAGCTTTCTGAGCCCCATCTGGTTACCTACAGCAGCCACTAAACTTTTGGGAAGGCCACTGTGAAAACTATATACTACAGTTGTGTCCAATTGTAGGATTCTCTGTTTCTTCCAAGGCCAGGTTGCTCCAAGCTCCATTCAACCTGGCCTTGGACACTTCCAGGGATCCAGGGGCAGTCACAGCTTCTCTGGACCAGGGTCTCACCATCGTCACAGGGAAGAGTTTCTTCCTAACATCCCATTGAAATTTCTCCTCTTTTAGTTTGAAGCCATTCCCCTTTGTCCTCTCACTCCAGGCCTTGTCCAAAGTCCTTTTCCAGCTCTCCTGGAGCCCCTTTAGGTATTGGAAGGGGCTCTGAGGTCTCCCTGGAACCTTTTCCCTGGATGGAGACAGGGGACAGGATGAGCTTTAATGTCCCTTCCAACTGAAACCATTCTGTGATTCTGGGATTCCTCATCTTTCACTAATAAGCTAATTCCAAATAGAAATTCTATGAGACTCTCCTTTCATTTATCCTGACACTGTGCTTCAAGAAGGAGCTACTACAGGTCACATTTTCCCACATGTATAATTAAAAGAGAAATGTCTGGATTTTTACACTGATTTTTATACTGGCCCAGCTCAGTGTCCCTCAGTGTGGAAGAAAGTCTTGAAAGCAAGGAATGAACTAAGTAGGAGGATGATTCAACCACCCTAAACTATCATCCCTGCACTCTGTTAGCAATCAACACTCAGAACTGCTGAACTCTGACATGGAATTACAGAATCCTGGAAAACCCCTCCCTGTGAGAAGGCCCCACAGGGATCACTGAGTCCAACCCCTGGCCCTGCACAGGTGCCCCAACAATCCCACCCTGTGCATCCCTGGGAGTGGTGTCCAAATGTTCCTGGCAGCCTCGGGGCTGTCACCACAGAGGGATTTCTGTTCTGCACATCCCCCCAGCTGCAGACCTGGCATATCCCTGGTATGGACACGTCCTTTGACATGGGAAAAAGACTGTGTAATCTGAGCAAAAATTACTTATCTATCTATGGACTTCCTCAACCCTTCTCCTTGATTTACATCAATAAAGGGAAGCCTTGATGCATGGATCATTTCTAATTTCTAAACGCAATGTTTGTTACAATTACAATAATTTGGGATTTTTAGGGTGATTACACTTTCTTTGATGAAAACCTTCTCCCGTGTGTGCTGTGGCATGTAGCACACCATGTTTTATACAATTTCTGCTGAGTGTTTGGGGACAGTTTTTGATTCTCCTAAAAACAAAGAGTTACTCAGATAATAACCAGAGTTTATGAGGGCACAGCTGATGACAGCCATGAGAAAACGGCACACATTTTCCTAGAACCCACATATTTTGCACTATTTTACATGGACTCTTTCTTGTCCAAAATATGATTCCTTCCTGTTTTTATTTTTTATTGTTAAAGCTGCCAGTATTTCTTCATTTCAGTCAAAATGATTCTAACTGGCAAAACAACCCAAAAAGATTCTTCCTTCGCTCCACTCAAAACCTCAAAACTTTGCAATGAATTGAAGAAAAGGTCGAAATGAGAAACTCATATGAAGTGAGAGCTAGAGAATTGAAACACTTATCCTTGGTAAAAGGGAACATTGCATTTTTCTTAGGAGGAATGAGGGCTGACTGGAGAAGGATTGCAATCCCAGGGAAACGTATGCTCCTGTCTTCCCTAGAGGACAGATTTCCCAGGTGGGGACATGTTGTGAAAAGGAATTGTGCCCTGAACAAATAAATTCATTGCTGAGGGAGGACTGCCACTCGTCTCCATATACTCCAAGAGAGATTGGTCTGCCAAAAGAAATCCTTGTTTGGAACTGATGAGGTTCCTCTGTCATTTAAGGAAAGTGGTTAAAAGTAAGGAAAGTGGTTAAAGCAAATGTAGTCAAAAAAGTGACTCCTACTTCTCAATGAAAATCTTGTTTCTATTCTTTAACATCAAACCTTAAATGCGGCACTACACTATTACTGCAAGTAGACCATGCTAATAATATTTACAATTTTATATAAAAAGCAAAAAAGGAATGTTAATTCTGTTCATTAGACAAGGTTCATTGTAAAACTGCAGTCCTTCTTAATTACTTTTCCTCCAGGAGCAGTTGTTGTAGAATAATCCTGAGCTGAAGGAAATATGAGTTTTAGCTCCTGTCCTATTAAAAAAACCTTGCCCATATCTTACAAGCCCTTCAGTTAATTATCTCCAAGAAAACCTCAATTGAGGCTTCTCTTTCATTTCTTGGTGCCTTTGCTTTGTCAGAGAAGTGTGTGTTAACGAAATAACACCTAAATGAAGCCTCCTTTATCAGGAAGCAAAGCCCATAGATGATACATGAACACTTCATTACATTTTCTAGCCTTGCTTTCTTTTGACTGAGAGATAAACAGTGTAACAAATTGCAGAACAAAAAAAAATATTTAAAGCCCCACTTATCTTCACTAGCCAATAATTATACACAAAAACCTTTCAAGTGTAATGAGAAATGAGGTGAAGTGAGAAATATTCTGATCTGGATGGATCTTAAATAAACAGAGAAAAAAAAGGCAATGCATATTGAGAATCTTTCCTCATCAATCAGAGCCTAATGACAACATTTAAATGACAGAACTGGGTGAACTCCACTGTTACAGCAAGCTTTAGAAACTGGAACAGAGCTGAGATTGCAAGATTAGGTTATTTCTGAAGCAGTGTCCTGACAAGGGACCATTTTGAACCCAATTTATTTCTTACCTAGACCAGACTATTAAAATGATACCAATTTAATACAACTCTCGGGTGCCTCCAAGGAGCCGTAGCCGTATTCTCAGAGAGACCATCACTGTCCATAGGCCTAAAAGGCCTGAAAACGCAAATTACACTGACTAAAAGACAAAAACTATCGTGTTAGAGTTGTAGGCTTGGTTAAGAACAATGATTCTCATGATGCAGCATTACAACAGCCAGGTCAGGAGGTGCAGTGGGAACACAGAAAGAAAAGGCATTTTTATTTTAAACCAGATCTGATTTCACTCAGCAAAACAACCCACAGGCACCAAAGAATGTGGGGCTGAGTGGTTTCGGGTAAATGCAGGAGCACAGAGGAGAGGTGGTGCTGGTTTCAGAGTCACCATCCCACTCCTTATCTTCTCCTTGAACTGGTAACTCCAAGTGGGGTTTTGGATGTAACTTTTTGCGTGATTCAGGGCTTCATGATGGCTGTGATCTGTCCTTGTTTTAACCTGAGATTTAATATCTCTCAGTTCTGACACTTCCACACTGAGACTCTCCCATTCATTCTCCAGTCACATGAACCCAAATGTCTGTTACAAATATCTGTACAAGGTCAACCACACTGGTCATTCACATCCGAAAATAACAGGAAATATAGAACATTATTTAATAGGGTTTAACAGCAAAGAGGAAACCAGCCTTTGGCAGGTTTTCACGCTACCTAATGTAAAACATCTGATTTGTTTTATCCTCTACTGCGGTTATTTATACAAGGAAAGGAAAAAAAATGTCTGTAGATACCAGATTACCTAATTCAGGATTTTATATTTGCATTATATGCACATAATTGTTTCCTGGGAGGGTGGGGAGGCCCTGGCATAGGGTGCTCAGAGAAGCTCTGGGTGCCCCTGGATCCCTGGAAGTGTCCAAGGCCAGGCTGGACAGGGCTTGGAGCAACCTGGGATAGTGGAAGGTGTCCCTGCCCATGGCAGGGGTGGCACAAGATAATCTTCAAGGTGTCTTCCAACTCAATCCACTCCATGAGTCTGTGAATCAATAGAATGAATATGCATCAATGTTCACAAATATGTTCTGTGGTTCATAAGACAAAACCTCCATTCCAGCTGAACAAATTCCACATGTATATATATGTTCATATGCCTATGCATATTTATGTATGCATGACATTTAATTTGGCAATGACACAGCTGTGACATTGGTGATATAACCAGCAGCTAAATCTGCCAACAAATAACCACTATCCTATTTATTGTCTTCTTGACTGTTAGACAGCTCTATAGACAAGGGGCAAAAACAACCTAAATGAAATGCCAAAGCAGCATCTTCCAAGATAAAGAATGTCATGGAAGTGACCAAGCAGGAACAAAAGCAAAGGAAACACCACAAGTTTTATTCAAGGGTGCAGATTCAAGAGGGTGCTGTGGCTCAGGTTGCCGTGGTCAGAAATGACTCAACTGCTCAATGGATGTGGGAATGCAAAGATAGGGCAACTCTCACAAGCTGTGTGTCCCTGCTAGCATGGATTTGCCCAGCCTCCTGGCTTCCTTAACAGATTTCTCAGCCCTTGTTCTCTAGTGCTGCCCACAGAGGCTGATCCCCATGGGGAAGGCAGTTCTCAGCCTTTACAACCTGTCCTGGTGCTCTGAGTTACCTCTGAGAAGACAAGTTTAGCCGGTTTTGTTTTCATCTGTCTTTCCGCACCAATTGCTAAAAGTGCCTCAAATTTCTACACTGAATTTCCCCTGAGCACCCCCCCAGAGCCTCTCTGAGACTGGAAAACTGAAGTTTGGTGGTGCTGGGCCTCCACTGCTCACAACCCACCCCTGTAGGGTGCTCAGTTTGGGAGGACAGACAGGCACAGTTATCAAACACCTTTTAAGGCTCCCAGGCACCCAGAAAGAGGGGGGAAAGCCCAGAGCCCACAGTCAGGCTCAGTTTTGTCATCCCTTAATTTCTGGAATGCCCTTTGACATTATATTTTTGGAGAGCTTTTGGCTGCTCTTCTCTAGGTGTGGATTAAATTCAGAGCAAGGTGCTGAAGGGATATTCCTTTTTGAACTTGTCCTCAGAAATTTCGGAGACAATTCAGGCTGAGACTTGATGTTAGGAAATATTTTTGTATTGAGAGGTGGCCAAACCCCTGGAGGAGGTTTCCTTGAGAGGAGGCAGATGCCCCAAGACTGACAGTGCTCAGAGATATTTGGACAAGGGCTTTACAGTGACTTGCTCTGTCTTTGGGGCAGCCCTGACTTCTCAGGCAAATGGATGAGATGGTTGTTGTATCCCTTCCAACTAAATTGGAAGAAACTATTCTATTCTATTATTCTATTCTATTCTATTCTATTCCATTCCATTCCATTCCATTCCACTCCATTCTTCCTCTTTCCCTTTCCCTTTCCCTTTCCCCTTTCCCCTTTTCCCTTTCCCTTTCCCTTTCCCCTTTCCCCTTTTCCCTTTCCCTTTCCCTTTCCCCTTTCCCCTTTTCCCTTTCCCTTTCCCTTTCCCCTTTCCCCTTTTCCCTTTCCCTTTCCCTTTCCCCTTTCCCCTTTTCCCTTTCCCTTTCCCTTTCCCCTTTCCCCTTTTCCCTTTCCCTTTCCCTTTCCCCTTTCCCCTTTTCCCTTTCCCTTTCCCTTTCCCCTTTCCCCTTTTCCCTTTCCCTTTCCCTTTCCCCTTCCCATTCCCTTATTGTGTATGTTGTGATGATGAAGTTGTCTGTACTGTGACCCATCACAGACATTCCTGAATTTCCAGAGCCTTGGCCTGTACCAGTTTGTGGCACAATCAGAACTTAAACCTGATGAGTTTGAACATGAGTTCCCCCTGCACACTTAATACTGACAGCTTCAGAAAGACTGAGAAAGTCAGAAACAACCTGCCATCCAAACTTCCATTTGTTTTCATTTTAAAGTGGAATTCATGATGCTGAATGGAGCTATTTTGATTGATGATTTTTTGGAGCACACAGGTATGACAGGGTTTATTGCTGCAGCCTACTGAGAGAGAGCAGATTGAACTCAGAGTTTGGTTTCTTCTTCCTAGCCAGCCTGACAAGACAAGAGAGCAATTTGCTGAGCACTTGTGTCCTGATCAAAAAGCAGCAGCAGCTGAGTTGGCCACCCATGAATTACCAGTCCGAACGTATCAATATCTCCCCAAATAAACACCATGTTTCAATTCCCAGGTTTGCTGATATAGTAGAATGGACGGAGGCACAAATCTGATAAGGAAAAATTATTTGTAAGGGGGGGTGGTGTGTTATGGTAAATACACTAACACAGGAGGCTCAGTAGCTGATATTTGGCAAAGGATTGCAAAATATTCTGGGGGCTTTTCAATATCCCTTTAATTTTTGAAGTGCGAAAGTTCATAGCTGAATTCAACAACGATAAAAAGGAATTCTGAGTTTGGCAAGAAATCAAGAAGAGAAAGAACAATTGAAAGTTGTACAATTGTATTATAAAAAACCCTCAAGACTATCAATAGTTTTCTGTAGGACAAATATTGATTTAGTCAGGAGATAAATATGGATCTATGGGAAGAACTCTGGAGAGTTCATTCATGCTGGAAATTAGCACATTGATCATGCCCTGAGAGCTTCTATCAGTTTTCTCCTTCCTGCAAACACTTGCTGCAGGTTGTCCTGAATTCTGAGGGAAGGAAGAGCTTTTTCTATAGCAATTCAGATTTTCCAGTGATACCTGCAAAGTCCAGGGCCTCTGGAAACATCAGGCTGTGTCTGTGCTATCATATATACAAACATATATGCTCATATGTGTGCTCAGGGAGGTGGCAGTTTACAGAATTTTTTAAATAGAATTGCAATAGAGCTCTAAACCAACAAGGGGGGAAAAGAACTTTAGTTACATTTTAAAAAAGCTGCTCTGAAAACAACACTTAATTAATTTTCCCTTCACTTTGCTTGCCATAAACCAGGAATAAAGTCCTGACCCTACGCAGACACCATCAAAAGCTGACAGGTAATTAGGGAACTCCAGAGCTGCAGATGGCCCTGAAAGTGCTGATGAGGTGTTTGCTCCACAAAAACATTAATTGCACCTAAAATGGCTGCACCAAACATCAGCTCATCCACAGAAAACTGTGCCTGTAAGGCACAAAGGAATAGAGAAAGACACATTTGGCAAGCAAAGGTCAAAATTTTTCTCCAGGATTTCTCATCTACCTTTGTCATTTATAGAGTAATTTGTGCAGCAGGTCAATAATGTAATTTGAAGAGGGATTTAAGGGGGATTGCAGAGAAACAATAGCATAAAGACAATATTTATTTTTAAGTTGGCTAAAAAACAAAAATGTGTTTTGATAAACCAAAACTGTTAATTTTACCTAGTCCAGGCTATCAGAACAATACAGAATTGTCCAAAATGTTATTCAGGAAAAAAATCCCAATGTTATAAAAATTAAATGGAATTGTAATTTAAAGTATTTCAGTAAGTGTTTAGTTTGAAATAGCAATTAAACAATATATACATAGTTATAAGAAAAATGCAGCTGAGCTTTAAACATTTGGATATTAAAATAAGATGAGGATTTATAATAAAAGTAAATTTTCATTTTTGCTTAATCACTTTTTTACAATATGCAATCAATATTTTATTGGTTTATGTAGTACATCAGGTTGTATAAGGCCTGGATTAGGAGATGAAAGAAGTTTCCCACTTTACTATAGAAAGATGAAATAAGTTTCCCACGTATTTCCAACTAAAGTTTAGAGTGGAATCTCAGAGGAATGTACCCTGAAGTGCATTTTTAGCTCTGTTTAAATCAGTATTTTATTTCCTTGGCAGAGTCCTACAAGCACTGTGCATTGAAAGGATGTGTTAGATGAGATGGATCATGTCTGACATGGAAAAAGTAGAACAAAAAATTACTTGATGGAATCTAAGTGGCTTGGAAATGCTGCAGTTTTCTTACAGAACCCATTTTTATTATTCTTATTGATGTGCTTATGTTTGTTGTGATTTCCACTTGATTTATGCTTGAGCTGCTGGTGAGAATCTGTTTAAGTTTATAACCACATAATAAGAGACATCCATTGCCTCCAAGATAAACAGACAAGGGAAAAGATGGAAAGTAATGTTATTACAGGAATGTCAGTGGTAGGAAGCAAATGCACATGGAGAAGAAATGCCATTTATCAAAATTGTAGGGAATTCCTGGGGAAAAAAAAAAAAAAAAGGCTCAGAATACTAAAGCAGCTTGGGTTAGCTTTGATCCTAGGGTCAGGCTCTCTTTCTGGGAGTGTCCCTTCAGGATTATGTGGGAAAGAGAAGTCTGGAAAGGTATTCAGTGTGTCACAAGATGCTCTGATTGAATGTTTTAACAGATAGAGTGCTAAATATTGCTGCTATAAAAATCTGAAATTTCCCAGGAGATTAATTTAGAAGATGGGAAGAAGATTGTAATTGTGGTGTATCAGTAACACTAAAAGCTTGTAAAAATAGTAATAAAATCTGTTATCAAAGAAATAATTTCTTGTTTTTCTAAACTTGACAATAGTTCTTTTCCTAATTATTATTCATAGACTCTGTGGGCTTTCTCAGAGAAGATCATAAATCTTGAGGACAAGGAACAAACCAGTTCCTGGACTCAAATCCTTCAGGCAGTTTCTCCAGTTTCTTGTTTTTCATAAATTCATTTTCCTTCACAGGTATCTATCTCTTTCACTTTTGTAGCCTTATGAAACCTTTCTATACAGCTTTCCAGGTAATATCTAGAGCATCACATCTTCCAAACCAGAAACACACCAATATTCTTCATATTACTGCGAAAATGAGTGCACAAAATGCATAAAATTCAGAGATTGTCATCATCTTCCTTTGAAGACAGCTGTCCAGGATGTTCAGGAATAAATGAAGCATTTCTAATGGGAAGTAATTGCTTTTAAGGTGTGTTTTCTTTGGTGGCATCATTTTGTCTTCATGACCCAAGCAGGAGAAGAGCATCAATTAGCAGTGAGCAACAAAAGGCATCGAATGGAACTCCTGAGGATTAATTTAAACTGCAGAGCAGTGCAAATTGCTGAAGCTGGAAACAAATCTTCCCTTCCTGAGGTTTATTAAATAAATGCATAATCATAATTATTTATAGCACCGTGTTTCTAAAGCACTTTTCACTTTAACACCTCAAAGGACTTCATAAACCACGAGGTAATTACATACTGTGTGTCAATAAAAGGACCTCAGCAGGTGAGTGGGGAGGTCAAGCAGCTTCACAGAGCTCTGGACTCTTCAAAACTGTAGTAGGGGATGCCAAACCTAAACTCAGTGATGTTCAAACCCAAACCCAAACTCCAAAACACAGAGGGAAACCCCTAAACTATTCTTGATGCAGTTTTCTGTCTTCAGTTAAAGCGAAAAAACAACTTTCTTCACACCTTTCAGGTCTAAATCAAGGCAAATCTCAGCAGGACTGCTCGATGTTTTAAGGTAATTTTAATCTCATTCCCATCTTCTAAATTCATCTCCTTGGAAATCTCAGATTTTTATGTCATTAATATTTAGCAGCGTACCTGTTGGAAAGTGCAATAAGTGCATATTGAAACACAGTGGAAACTTTTCCAGACTTCTCTTTCCCACTTGATCTTGAAGGGAAACTCCCAGAGTGTTTTAAGGTACTTAACAATGCCCAGTACTTTTGGACAAAGTCTGGAGTGAAACTCTAGATTTTTTTTATGCTAATTGCAGCTAATTTTGATGTGAAAAATAAGAAAAAGCCTCACACACCTCTTTTGTTCTATTTTTTAAGTTGACTGTATAATTTTCATTTTAAGTGCTCATTAAGGTGAAAAATGTCAGTACTGCAGAAAGAGCAAATAAATTACCTTCATGTCTTTTTCCCCCATTTCTTATTATTAATCTGGAGACCACAGAAAGGGTATTCTCAATTAATCTGGGAATGAATTTATAACATGTCAAATCCCATGCTGCTCCAACCCCATTACAGTTCAGTTTAATTAGGCCTTTCTCCCTACCTGCAGACAGAAGCATTTGTAGTAGGCTTGAAAATATTAGCACTACTATTATATAGTTACTATTGTTTAAATCAATTATGTTTTATTAAAAGTTATTGCTCACAAGTTTATTGCTCATACTGGAAAATCATAAGATTTCCTGTCCCCAGATGCTTTACTGAAGTGCTTGCATTGCATTCAGCTCTTGAGATTTCCAACATTTATAAGGAATATTCACATCTGCCAAAAGTTCTTTTAGGGTGTTTAGAGGGGGTATGGCTACTTAGAAATTCACATTTCTGTTGTCTAATGAGGTTTGAAAGTCTTTTTTCATGAATCAAGGGGTGAAACTAAAAATGTTTTAGACTTCAAGCTCTGAAATCTTGGGGCACTTTGCTTCGGAATCTTATTTATTTCCCTCTTCCCCCCCACAAAAAACCCCAAACCAGCCAACAAACCAAAAAAACCCCATGAAAAACACACCCAAACAACCTCCAAAAAAAATCACTTCCAGCAATAAGTAAGTCAACAAAAACATGTCCCAGTTAGGTCAGTGGTATCAAGATCTTCAATATCCAGAGTTCCAAGATCCCAAATCCAACATTTTCCTGTCTACTAACTTGTACCTCATGTCCTGGATTCAGGATTCAGGATGGAATCTTACCATCAGAGCATCTGAGCCATGAAGTTTTTGCACACCCCACAAGAATTTATTTCTCTGATGTTGTTTCATAATTAATTAGATATAAATATTATTCCCATTAAAGAAAATTCCTGCTTAACAAATCTTATCCACCTGAATTTTGGAAGATATTGTTTGTTCCAAGGAATAAACACAGATAAAGCTCCAAATTCTATAATTTTAAATAATTCAATTCTGCTTTTATTCCAATTCTTCCTGTGTCTGTGCAGAACTCACTGCACACATTTTCTGTCTCAGACATTTAGGTGTAAGGTTAAATTTTTTACATAATTTTGTACAAGTGGGAAAATTTAGTTCAGAGATATTTCAAGGAAAAAAAATCAGGTTTCATTCAACTCTTTTCCGTACCATTTGTGTTCACAGGGCTCCAAATACACAGGCCTTGGACAGCCTCATTTATAAATTTCCTGTTTGAATAAAATATTATAAATTTTCTCAGCTAATTTACATAAGAGGCTTTTGTCCTTTTCCCGTGCTCAGAAACTGTGTTCAGTTGTTCACAATGAATGCAGATTCTCACCCAGCTGTCTGTATTTTCTACATTTATTTTTTTAATTTTAAATAAATTGGAGTTTTATAGGAACATGTGGATAATTATTTTCAAGAGTTTATGGAGAGGAAACTAATCAAGAATTAATTCAAATGAACTTTAACTCTTATTTAGAACATTTTCCTCATTTTCACACGTTGTCTTTTATAATTTCTGGCGGATCCTCTTGCCTGCTGGAGCAGGAAAGGTCTGTCATTAGTGTTAATCACAGTGAGGATTTCACAGCTCATGGAATGTTCAAGAAAGAAGTGCCCAGTAATAACACCTCCAGCCTGGGAAACATAGCAACTAGCTGGGTTCTGTTCCCAGCTGAGGAAGCGTTTCTGGTGAGAGTAAATTGCTTTTATAACAGAAAAATGTATGATGCAGATAGAAAAAAACCCCAGTGTGGGCCCAAAGCAATGAATAAACAGTGACACAAGACAAGGTGATTCTGCCTCTCTCTTCACCGTCAAAAGTGGTGAGTTACTATTCAGTATACATTCAAAATATTCCAAGAAGACATTTCCAAAGAAAAGAATTTTTTTTTTTTTTTCTCGAACACTTCTGCTGCTTTTCTATTAAAATTAAAGGGCTAAAATGAATGTTCAACCAGCTCATTGCTTAACTTAAATGACCAAAATAAGTGGAGAAATTCAGTGTACTGCAGTAAATCATTGTGAGGGTGCTGTAAAAGCCCAGGATCCTCACTGTTTGTCTTCCTCTTTCCCCACATCTCCAGCTGACTTCTGCCATGAGTGTGAAGTTAACTCTGGCAATAATTGTTTGTGTCAGCCTGTTTGATAGCAGAGGCTATTTTCTTCTAAACAGGGAAAAAAAGTGAGTTTTAATTCAGATTGAAACATTGTTGGGAGGAGGGGAAATGTGATCATTTATTTATCAGCATTTGCACCATGATCATTACAGGAATATTTGAGGCAAAACAGAGCAAGGGAACAATTCCAGCTCTTAGAAGTCGTAAGACAAGTTGCATTTCTATGTTAGTTGAGCTTTAAGATGCCCCAGGAACTCGGGATGAAGTCTAATATGATCATTTCCATCATAAATGAAGGCAGGCAGTGGTCAAGTTTTCTACTTTCACTGCAAGCAGCTCTGGTGATAGATCTGGTGATAGGTGTGAAACCACCACACCTGCCAGGGCTTTGTGGGCTTTATAAAACTTGCTGAAGAGCTCTGGGGTTCTGCTCAAGCAATGCAAAGCCTTCAGAAGAAGATTCTGGGCTGTGGTGCAGCTGGATCAGAACACATGAGGTGACAAATGGCTGAGGATGAAGGATGATGAAGAGCTTCATCAGGGCTATGTTTGGCTGCAGAGAGAGTTAAATCCTAGTAAAATCTCATCTTGCAGTGAGGACTGCAAGTTCAAATTGGCAGCTGGAGGAAATCTGTGTCTAGATCTGGAGGTACCGATCCAAACCTGAAGGTATCAATCCTGCAGTGCTGCCACAGGGCTGACTTGGTGTTGTAGTGGCAGTTCATCAGCACAACAAAATGAGAGCAGGTCCCATTCCAGAGGGAGTCTGCACCCAGATTTCTTTCCCTTTGGAACATGTTCAGTTTGTAGAAAAGTAATTGTGGTCTTCCAGTGCCTGAAGGAGGTGACAGTAAACATGGAGAGAGACTCTTTACAAGGGCCTTAAGGGACAGGACACAGGGCATGGCTTCCCATTGCCACAGGGCATGGCTTCCCATTGCCACAGGGCAGGGTTAGATAGGATATTGGGAAGGAATTATTCCCTGAGATGGTGGGGAGGCCCTGGCACAGGGTGCCCAGAGAAGCTGTGGCTGCTCCTGGATCCCTGGAAGTGTCCAAGGCCAGGTTGGACGGGACTTGGAGCACCCTGGGCTAGTGGAAGGTGTCCCTGCCCATGTCAGGGGTGGCACTGGATGGGCTGTAAGGTCCTTTTCAACTCAAAGCACTGTGGGATTCTGGTATTCTTTAGATGCCAGTGCTCATCAGAAACCTCCACCTGAGCTGCAGTTCAGCCCCACACAGCATTTGGAAAGTTTGGACTTTCACAGACGCTTGTGTGAGTCCAAGATCTACTTTAGATGCACTCCAGGGTTGCCAGAGCATATCCATAAGATTGTACAAGAAGGACAACCAGAGAGTAAATTTTTGGATTTACAGTATCTAAAATATATGGAGAACCTGCAGAAAGGGAGGAGGTTTTTGTGCTTGAAAGAGAAAGGCAGACTAACTTTTTGAGGAGGTGGTTTAGCAGTGAACATCATGGTGGTTCTGGGTTTCCAGTTGGACTCAATTAACTTAGAGGTCTTTTCCAACCCTGACACTTCTGTGAGTCTGTAACAACCAAGTAAGAACTCTTTGTATTCCTGAAAACACAGGAGTTCTCCAGTTTCAAGTTGGGCGTACAGAGCAGCTCACCCATTAGCCTTCAGTCTCAGATCAGTATTTTGAAGTGTGAAAATAAGTATTTTGAGTTCTAGATGTCTAGAAGTAGCTATCCTAACAAAAATGAAAAAGAAGTTTAAAAAATATATATTTACATAGGAATGTTTTCCAGCATCTCCTAGGTGAAAAGATTTCAGGGTCCACACAAAGCAGAACCAAATAATGGCTCATCCTTTCTAGGGCAGATAACCAGCCCTCAGGTAACACATGAACACATCTTCTCTAAAATCAGAGCTAACAGATAACAAAGAGATTACAATTAAAATATATTAAAAATTGGTCTTTTCTATAATCTTATTTGCTTAAAGTCAGGGTTTTTTTTTCTATTTCTCCTCATTTGGTGCACAGTCAGTGTTCGTCCTCAAAATTCTAGGGAGCCTGGAAAAAATACATTTCCCTGCAATTTTCTCATTGGCAGATACATCATTTTCATGTGAGGGAGGTCAAACATAATTCCAAACCAGTAATAACAGGAAATGTGATGGGCAAGAAATTTTCAATTTCTTGTCTTCAAAAACTCTTTGTTCATTCACAAATATTTCAAATGTAATAAGGAAAAAGCCCACATACTTTTTTTTAGTGGAAAAAAAAGTACATAACAATTGTATTCTCTAGAAGGTCCAAATCACTGCATTTTAGTCAGGATAATATGATGTTATCCCCTTACACATGGGTTCTTCATTCCATTTTTCTTGTCTCTTAGATGGTGGGAGAGTCCTCAAAATGGCAAACATCTCCAAAAAGTTGGCTTGAAAAAACTGAAAACCACATAAAATACAGATTTGTTTGTTTGTTTGTTTGTTTTAAGCTGGGCCTGGTATTGAAAATTTTTCACAATCAGTCATTTCATTGGAAAGTTTAAAAATAGTCCCTAAGATGAAATATGTTACAGAAAATTTACATGTGGCAAGAAATAATGCAAAGCTTGTCTTTCTAGAGCCTGTAAACTTCCAGGGTATGAAAATAACTCCTGATAGAGAAGTGATTTCAATGGGTCAAAAGAAGAATGGATAAGGGGCTTTTTGCTTCCCTCACTTCATTTTTTTTCAGTGAGTCCTGAATTATCAGAGGCAATGGCTGTGACAGCTAATCCAACATCCACCAGAACAGGGAAAACCTCTGAAGGACAGCAGGAAATAGGACCTGTGAGAAATAGAAATAGCTGATTAGAAAGGAGGCACAATCACATCCCTGGGGTGTACAGTGAATATTCGAGGTGCTTGATTTTCCCACCTCTTTAGAAAAAGCTCTTAGAGAAACCCAGGCAAAACAAAACAAAACTTCATGAAGCTGCTTTCAAAGTTAATATATTGATGTGAGAGTTTAATGGGATTTTCCCTCTTCTCTTCAGTCTCTTGTTCATTTATCTGTACTACCCTATGTGAATAATCTATCTTCAACCCAAACAAACAATTTATATCCATGGATTAATGGCTGTCATGCTCATCCTGAATTTTCAGTGCTATTCTATCATTAAATCTCACAGATACCATGAGCAGGGGTCAGCAATTCCACATCCACCTTCCAAGAGCTTTACGATGGGCACTTGGAATAACACGTGAACATTCCTGGAAAACAAACCTTTTTTCCTCTAGAGCAAAAAAAGGGGGAGTGATTTTGCACTGCCAGACAACAGGGTTAGATGGGGTATTGGGAAGGAATTGTTCCCTGTGAGGATGGGGAGGCCCTGGCACAGGGTGCCCAGAGAAACTGTGGCTGTCCCTGGATCCCTGGAAGTGTCCAAGGCCAGGCTGGATGGGGCTTGGAGCCACCTGGGCTAGTGGAAGATATCCCTGCCCATGGCACAGGGTGGACTGAGATGATCTAAATTCTTTTCTAACCCGAAGCAATCTGGGATTCTGTGATTTACCCCTGTTCTAGAGCAATGGCTGACAGGGTAGAAGCTGATGGATAATCAGATCTGTCCATGTCCAGAAGCAGCAGGTCATTACATCTTTTTCACAGTGCCCTAAGGACGTTTGTAGAGGCTGGTTTGTGAAGCTTTCTGGAAGAAAGAGATATATTTTATTCACTTAGCCATTGAAATCAAGTTTTTTCTGCTTGTAGATCTTCCATCTTGAAGATGGAACTCTTTCCATAGGTAAATCCTTCAATTTAGCCATGTAAGGCTGATTTCAGATCCACTCAGACACAGCAAAGGTCTGAACTAGCAAACAAAGCAATAAAACAGATTGTGAACCTGATGTAGCCACTGGCAGGACACAGCTGGAGTTTATTATTTGTGTACTCAGAGAAACGTTGCCCTCGAATCTCCCTGTTTTGATGTAGTGCTTTTGGTTCGGTAGTGTCAGCATTACTTGAAGTTGATTGACTCAGATACAAAATATATATATATAAAAAGGAAAATCTGCTTCTGAAGAGGCTTGGGCTGGAACAGCACCAGGCACAGTGATTGATAAATGATAGATTTTGGAGCAGCCAAATATATTTCAGAAATTCTCCCCTTCTGCTGGGTACCTGTGTAATACACCATCCTCAGACATGAGAAGAAAAAAGTAGAAAACAGCAAACCAAGGTATCTGCATGAAGAGGAGTGGCATTAAGATTTCACAAAGCTTGTTTGTTTGAATAGGTGCCTCAGGAAGAGATTTTTGGGACAATGAAATCTTTCTGATCTGTTCAACTTGTAAAGATGTTGCTTTTCATATTCAGGGAAGGCAAAAGTCTACTAAATCTTCTCTGATTAAGAGCAGAAATGCAGTGTGGGAGGAGTTCCTGCCTTTTTAAGACAGTAGGTGAAGTTGAGATGGGTCTCTCCAGGGAATTCCTTGGCATCACAAATACAGCCTTTAGCTTAGAATAAGCAGGGAAGAGCTATCAAATTAAATGATGCTGATTTGAAAATAGAATGTGAATACAGGGAATAAAAAAAAAAAATCTTCAGCTGTACACCTAAGTCATTACAATCTTGAAAAAAAACTGGAAAGCCTGCCTGTTTCTTGGGAGAAGGCTTCTCCTCAATAGATGCAGCTGTGTGGCTCTTCCCCTAAGGGAAAGGAGTGAAAAGAAGCAGGTGACACTCCCCTGAATGGGAAGTCAGGGGTTGGAAGCACAAAGAGAAAGGGAACAGCACCTACCTGGGGATGTGAGGCTGAGGTTTTGCCGTCAGCCAGAAAGACTGAACAGAGCAATCTCCAAAAAGGGGCTGAATGTTCTCTAAACACGGGGTTAGTGCACGTTTAGTTGTATCACACATTGTTTCTTTGTTTCAGCCTGTTTTTCTTCATTTCTTTTGTTTACTCCTGTACATGTTTGTGTGAATGTCAGGAAATTTTCTATTCACACTCTTGTGGAGAAAACTGCCTTTATTGTGTAAGAGGTGTGAATGAAGGAAGGAAAGTTTTCTGACGGCGAATTTGAAAGGGAAAGGGTATGGGCAGGAATAAAGGGAAAGAATCAGAGAGTCATTTAGGGTGGAGAAGAACTCCAAGTCCAACCTTTGACCAAGCACCCCCATGCTCACTAAACCCTGTCCCCAGTCTCTGTTTTCTTTTGGACACCTTCAGGGGCAGTGATTCCACCCCTGCCCTCAGCCCATTCCAATGTGTTACAGCCCTTTCAGTAAAAAAAAATTTCCCAATATCCAACTTGACCATCCCTGGCATAGCCTGAGGCCATTCCCTCTCATCCTGTCCCTGTTCCCTGGGAGCAGAGCCCAATCCCCCCGGCTGTCCCCTCCTGTCAGGGAGCTGTGCAGAGACAGAAGGTCCTCCCTGAGCCTCCTTTTCTCCAGGCTGAGCCCCTTTCCCAACTCCCTCAGCCGCTCCTGGTGCTCCAACCCCTTCCCCAGCTCTGTTCCCTTCCCTGGACATGCTCCAGTCCCTTTATGGAAAAAAACCAAACAGCCCCACGAAACCCAAAACACCAGTAAATGGGAAGGGAAAAAAAGCAAACAAAAAACCAACCCCAAAATTCTCACCAATCCTCTTCAACAATTTTAAGGAGGATTCAGCTCGGTTATGGCACAAATAAATAACTTTGACTCATAGGGCTGTGGGAAGTCTTTAGAAAAATGAGGCAGGTCAAAGTGCAGAGACAACCTGTGCTAATGAGATGGGCATATTAACAGATCAAGGCTTCAACTGGAAAATCACCAGAAGAGATGAGAGGGAAAGGTATGAAATGCTGATGGAAAATTACACTGGGGTTGGTTGAAGATGTACATATCCTGATCCCACAGTCTAGAGGATTTGCAGAACTTGCTAAAGAAGATTCTTCTATATCCAGTTGCTGAACAGCTCAATACAGGCAAAAGATTTACATCCCCATTCACAGAGAAAGTTATTTTTAATGATACTGTTTGAGATTCATCTGAGCATAGGGTTGTTTCTGCTTTACCTAATGAACAGGGGCTTTTCATTGAAAATAAATCCAAGTGAAAACCAAAAAAATGTTCCTTTTGTTTGTCTGAATTCTAAAACCATCCTGAGTTTGAAACTAGAGATAGTGTTCCTAACTTTCATGAAGCTTTTTTTGTGCATTTTTTAAAAAATTCTTTCCTTGTTAATTAAAACCAAAATAGATTAGACAAAACATTGCCATTCATTTATTCAGAAACAAATTATCTGAACTTGTAACAAATAGGGATATTAGAGAGGAGAATTTCTTCAGTAGGAAAACCACCCAGGACCTGAGCCTAAAGCTCTAGTGGAAGCCTGTTGGAGTCTACAGGGTGTAACAATCCCCTGAATTTTTCTGTTTTCCTAATATTTCTACCTTGCACCTCTGCCCAGAAACAGAAGACCTGTGACAGTGCTGGCATTTGAGTTTCAGATCATAACAGCAGCAGGACATATTTAGCTGCATTTTTAGACCTTCAACAGGCAGAAAAACTGACATTACATAAATTATAGATATGTTTCCCTGAGGAAATAAAAGTTTGTATTACACCCTTGCCTAATTAAATCACAGACAAGGCTGGGTTTGCAATCTTCCAGAGATGTTTCTTTATAATTTGCTTAACTTACTGACCTTCCTAGGATGAGGAAATGGCGGATTGGGGCAGTGAAATACCTCAATAGTGTTGTAACTTGGGCTGAATTCTTGCCAGTTATTCCTTAGGAAGGAAAGGAGATTTGAGGTCATGTTGTAGGGTTTACATGCAAGAAGGCTGTAGGGTCTGGAGAGGCTGAACAAGGGGCAGCTGAGAGCACTTGGTTTGTTCAGCTGGAGAAGAGGAGCCTGAGGGCAGAGTTTATCAGGATCTGCAGCTCCTCCTGAGGGACAGCTCTGATCTCTGCTCCCTGTGACAGGGACAGGACCCAGGGAATGGCTGCAGCTGGGCTAGGGATGGAGATCAGGGAAAGGTTCTTCCCCAGAGGATGCTGGGGCACTGAACAGGCTTCCCAGGGAATGGGCACAGCCCCAAGGCTGCCAGAGCTCCAGGAGTGTTTGGACACTGCTCCTGTTGGAAAATCCAAGTTCTACAGAGAGGGGGCAACTGAGAGGCGTTTTAAAAGATTTTATTCCATTTTCAGTCTCATTGAAGGGTGAAATATAAAAGATGTAAAACTCTATGCCATTCTGTCAGAAGCTGACTTATTTCCTGGTTAGAGAACCTTATAAATGTTTTTCAGCCTATTAGCATTTGCCATACAATGCTGCTAATACTTCTAACACCAATCAGCTGTTATTTTACCCCACGTGGTCTTGCCACAATGCAGCTTTCAGAGTTCTAATTCTCCAAAATACCTGGTCTTTTTGTAAGGCCATTGTTTGAAACTTGTTTCTAGTTCAATCAATCTCTCAACAATGTCTTCTCTATTCCAGGGCCTTTCTAAGTCAGCACACTTTATCTCAGAGTTTGCATACACATGTACAAGACTGTGTGAGCTTTCAGTCAGGCTTTGGGAATCCTTTACAAATCCATTTCTCACACACTCCCAGGGATGCACAGGGTGGATTGTCTGGGCAGGGCCAGGGGTTGGACTCAATGATCCTGTGGGTCCCTTCCAGCTCAGGATATTCTGTGATTCTGTGCCTGTGCTCAGTGCCTAAATTCAAATAGGATGTTAAAAAAAAAGGAAGTTCAGATGCTCTTCCCCCAGCCTCTGGCTAGAAACAGCAGAATCTATCTGAAGACAAACTTGTGGCAGTAGATCTGTCTGCAGAGCCATCCATCACTGTCCCACAGAATGAACAGGACCCTTAGGAGGGACAATCCTGGATGTATAAACATTGGTGTCTGTGCCTAGCACCAGTTCATTTTTCTGTCACAGAGATATGATGGACTGCCCAGGAACTCTTCAGCAAGTGCCCAGGATGGACAATTTTTGGCTGTAAACGTCTTTAGAATGAGGTGGGTAACATGGGGATGTGTCCATCAGCAGAACTGCCAGGGAGTCACTCACAGAAGCATGAGACATCAGGCTGTGACTGCTCTGTCCTTCTGCTGCACTCTGCTTGATGGCACACGGAGGGGAAATATCCAGGTGTGAAGCGCCTCTAGGAGAGGAATTTCATTTATCCTGTGAGCAGTTGGATGTGAAATTCAAACACCACAAGAACATTGTGACGGACAACAAAAGACCTTTTTGGGAAAAAGGAATTCTCTTTGGAAAGGGTGATTTACACTGTCCTGTCAATACAAACTGCTGGTCACAGTTTATGTCCTGTAACTACTTAGGGAAGTCAATTGAGCTGAGGGAACATCAGTAGCTGAAGCCTAAAATTCCTGAATAATCAGTGGTGTCCTTAGGGAATATTTTTTCCTCTGGAGTCTGCTCCAAGCCAGTATCTTAACATGGCATTAAAGGGGCTTCTCAGTTTTCTTATGAAGTATTAAACCGAGCCCATGCCTGTGTTTCTCTTACTGCTTTATTTCCATATTATTGCAGGCCTCTATATCTGAAAAGTATATCTCTTTACTTACAATTCTGGGTTAGAATCACAAAATAAAAGAACACTAAAAACCTTTTCTTTCCAGCTGCAGGTGGTGAAAAACAAGGTAAAACTGTCAATACTCCTCCCTCTCCCATTCAGGGCCTGTTTGCAGTGCACTTTGAAGCTTCATAAACTGGTAGAATAAGCAGCACTGGATGACTGCTGGAAATGGGAGGAGTAATAATGACAGAAACAGGAAGTTTGTAACGTTTTCTGGAGCAGTGACTCACATTGTTAATTAGATCAACAAATAGAAAATCTCAGAATGTTGCAGTTCATCCTTTACACCAAAAAAAAAATTGAATATAAAAAGAGATACAAAAGCTATTTTAATGAAACAGCCTCGTAGGCTGGCAGCAAACTGTACCTGGTGAACTGGATGAAAGCCAGGAAAAAAAGAGCAAAACCTGAGGAGACATAAATCTCCTGTCACCGTTTTTGCAATAACTTCTGGAATTGTTTCTGTCATTGAATAGTTACACTTAAAAACCTCTCATACATCTTGAGCGTCAGTAATTAACTTTTTCTCTCTTTTTTATGATTCCAGGAAAAGATGATTTAAGAGGTTTTGTCTCTTCCAGACTCTGGCTGACAATGTACACATCTGAGGAACAGGGTGATGCATTAGGATTAGAAACCTGGTTTATATTCCATAGGAAAAATTTGGGCTTTGAGGTGCTGCAGACCTTGCTTGGGGTGGTTTGCCCCCCAGAAGAAGCTGATCAGGATTACACCAATGCTGTAGAGTTGATAACTGAGTTCTCTGATGTTTATAGTATTTCAGGCAGAGCAATTATTTAATATACTAACAGCAATACTTAATTACATGAGGCCAAAATATGACACAATTATCATACACAGAGTATTGGACATTTTGCAGCTCAAATAATTACACTTTATTTTTTTTTTGTTGGCTTGTGTTTGCTTTTGTCAAACAAGAGATTTTCAGAGCAAGGTTCCCAAATATTCACAGAATCATTATGGCTGGAAAAGGCCTCCGAGATCTTCAAGTCCAAACTTGGAGCAAATCCCACCATTCCCACGAAATGTTAAGTGAATATTGATCCCCATCTAGTAGTAAACTGGGGAAGGAAAGGCAGAAAACCACACAGAAGTGAGGAGTTCAGGCAAGAATTTTGATTAGGGTTGGTCACTGCAGAGCTCAGAACAGGACCCTGGAGAGGCATTCTGAGATGGGAGAACACAGAGCCAGTAGAAACCTTAATCACTGTCACAAAGCTCTTCCCAGGCCTTTTTCCTCCTAAAGACTTGAAATGGACTCTTAATTAAATGCAACAGGATCCCACATTTCTGAAGGAATAACTAAAGGTGAGCACTGCTCTGCCAGAGACAGGAGTAACCATGAGGATATTGAGGAATATTTTGTGGAGTATTTCCCACCAGTTTATGGAACTTACAGTCACAAAACCCAATGGTTTGGGCAGGGAGGGATCTTAAAGCTCACTTCCTTCTAACCCTGCCATGGATGCCTTTCCTTCCACCAGCCCAAGATGATAACAGTGGAATTAATGGGAAATCTTTGAAAGACCAGTGGACTTAGATTTAATTAAGAAACCCATGAACCACAGCAGTGTAGTGCACAGTGTGAAATATAATCATTAATGTAAAGGTTAATAAGTTAATTAGCCACATTTAAGTGTTTAATTCTAAAAAATGTTCACCTATTATCTGTGTTGGGAGCCATTTTGTTTCCTCTGTTTACACAGCCTAGGGTTTTCTATCCCAAATTTTCTCTATAGATATGAAATTCAACATGTGACAAACTGGCTTTGGTTAAAACATAATTAAAAAAAAGGAATTATGGCCTTGATTCTAAATCCCACTTTTTATTTCGAACTATAATATATAATGGACTTGAGTGAGGTTTAAGACACATCCTGGAGCAAGCTGTAATAATTAATCTACATGACTGGACTTTGCACAAATCCATCTTGGAATTGCAGTTCTCTTTCTTGCTCCTGGGCAGCAGGAAAATTACACTGAGCAGACCAGCACAAGAGTCCCACTGGCTATACACAGGCACAGTCTGCCTGGAGAGCCACTAAATATGGTCCTTTGGGCCAGAAAATAAAGCAAAAATAAAGATCTTCAGATTTCTCCAGTGAGAACACAAACATATCCGTGAACTCTTGAGTCTGCAAATCACACAAAATATTTTCTTATTTTAGCCAATGTTCAAGAGGTGTGTTGGGGTTGGCTCTCTCTCTCTCTGTCTATATATATATATATATTTATATATATCAGTTAAGAACTGATATTCCTACCCCCCCATATCTTTGCCTGAGAGCCCCTAAATTTCAAAATTATAATAAATTGGAGGGAGGGGGATTTCTTAGCAGATACCTGTGCTTCAAACCAAGACAGGGGGCTGGGGGAAAGTAAGGTAAATTATTTTCCGTGGAATGATCCATGATCATTACTTCATTTGTGGGAAGTGGCAGTTTGAGTTCAGCCCAGGCCTAAATAGGAACACATCCCTTCAACTAAAGAACACATTAACAACATTATTAATGTGCTATTTATAATGAATAGATAGATCTGATTGAAGTAGTGGATTTCCTCCAAACAAAATGGGAGCAACGTGATATTACAGGGGCTGTAATGAAAGGAAAGTTGTTTTTCTTTGTTCAGAATCATCATTTCTGTTTCTCAATTAAAAACCAAGACAACTGCTTTGTAATTCAATTTATTTACTGCAAAAGCTGAACATTTTGGGACATTGGGTAGATTAACATATGCTCCTGCACATGCAACTTACCCAGAAATGTGCTATAAACTGTCCTTATTAGCATTTTTGTTCTAAAAATATTAAGGCTTATGTTGGGAATGGCTTTAGTTATTGCTTTATTCCAATATTTTGTACACTTTTTGTAAAGAGATCTATCTACAACTTAGCTGCCAATTCACATTTCTATGCTCTCTTCAGAGTATCCATAGCACATCATTCCTCATGACAGTATATCCAGTCTCTGGGTGCTTGATGTCAACCTAAACCTACAACAATGGAACAGCAAACCTAATATTCCACTGTGAAAATGCTCTGAGGTGCTCAAGGCCAGGTTGGACAGGGTTTGGGACAACCTGGTATAGTCGATGGCGCCCCTGTACACAGCAGCAGGTGGAATGGGATGGGCTTTAATGTCCCTTTCAAACCATTCTGTATTTCTGTAATTCTATGAAACATTTTCAAATGACCTGAAATCAGTGATATCCCGATATGGATTTGAAGTTGCAGTGTTTTGGCAGAGTTTGTGCCAGACTGGACAGAGTGGGCACACCTTGCCCACCTCATGTATCCTTTAACAAGTCCAGTGAGCTGGAGTTCTGTTCTTTCTGGTCTCATTCTTATTCTCTGCATGTGCAGATCCAAATTTTCTTTCAACCTTCCTTTCCAGCCTTCCTTTCCTGTCCTTCTGTGCAGTCAGCACGAAGACAAGAGCACTAACACCTAAGGACAAAAGCCACAAATATCTGAGGGATGCAATGGAGATACCAACAACCACAAAGTCGTCAGGATTTCTTTATATCACAGGGGTTCATAGAATCCCAGAATGTTTTGGGTTGGAGGGACCTTAAAGCCCATTCAGTCCCACCCTCTGCCATAGGCAAGGACACTTTCCACTAGCCCAGGCTGCTCCAAACACTGTCCAGCCTGGCCTTGGACACTTCCAGGGATCCAGGGGAATCCAGGGATCCCTGGAAGCCTGAAGCCACAGCTTCTCTGGGCACCCTGTGCCAGGGCCTCCCCACCCTCTCAGGGAGCAATTCTATCCTAATGTCCCACATAAATCTCTCTACTCCTAGTTTAAAACCTTTCCCCCTTGCCCTATCACTGTTGGCTCACATAAAAATCCCTTTCACTGTGTAGCAGATTTAGTTCGCCAATTTGAGATTTCCTGGCTAATGCACCAATTTGTTTTGGGTTTAGTGTTGGCCAAATTGCCCATGCACCCGCTAGAATTATTTACTAATTTCCTGCTGTGAGATAAGATTAGGAGGAAGGCAATGCAGGCTCAAACTTTAAAGGGTACAAAGAAAAACTTTACTACTAGTAACTACAAGAATAAAAAACAAAACTCAGAATAAAACTTTCAGAACACTTTTCCTCCTCCCACAACTTCTTTTCTTTCACATTGACAACATATGGTAACAAATCAGTCAGTTTACCATCTCTAAAAATAGTCTTTCACCAATTTACTTGGGAGAGAAGACTTCTCTTTAGTTTATGGAGATTTTTCTCCACAAGAAAGCAGTTTTCTCTTGACCTCGATGTCACAGTGAATCAGCTGCCTGGGAGAATGGAAATCTGATCACTGTGTAAAAATTCCTTCCTCGACAAACAGTCTTCCCACAACTGTTATTGAGGACCATATCAACTTATGTGGCACACTTTAAGGATTATAACAGTTCAAACAAAAGCTCTTTTCATCTTTGAAAACAGAGGTCTTTTCTTCTTCTCTTCCCTGGGGGGCAGCAGGGGTCTTCTCTATATTCAAAACTACGGAATCACAAGCCATGTGCTTACTTTAGCACAAATGCTTCTGCTCATATCTACAGTTAAAACATTCATCCACCCCATAATGCATTTCTATGAGTTATAGGGAAACAATAGTCTCTTCTCCAGAGCTTAAAAAAAGAGACATTTCAGTCCATGACTCTTCTCCTTTCCTCATCTGGGACCTGATTCTCCCTTTTGTCTGACCTCAGTGTTTTCATGCTGTTTTTGTGCATATCTTCCTCTCGGTCCTTTTCTTTCACTCAGGAGAGAGAACAAAGTGTCTGCAAGTCTCATACTGGGCCGTGAAAGATATACTATATATATTAATATATATATTAGGGTATATATTAATACCTTGTCCGGGCAGTGACTGGAGCAGTTGGGGTGGAGTATTTCAGGCTGCACTGGGGGCTGGGCCAAGACAGCAGGGGCCCAGCGAGAAACGGTGGCGGCTGCTCCANGCAGGGGTCTTCTCTATATTCAAAACTACGGAATCACAAGCCATGTGCTTACTTTAGCACAAATGCTTCTGCTCATATCTACAGTTAAAACATTCATCCACCCCATAATGCATTTCTATGAGTTATAGGGAAACAATAGTCTCTTCTCCAGAGCTTAAAAAAAGAGACATTTCAGTCCATGACTCTTCTCCTTTCCTCATCTGGGACCTGATTCTCCCTTTTGTCTGACCTCAGTGTTTTCATGCTGTTTTTGTGCATATCTTCCTCTCGGTCCTTTTCTTTCACTCAGGAGAGAGAACAAAGTGTCTGCAAGTCTCATACTGGGCCGTGAAAGATATACTATATATATTAATATATATATTAGGGTATATATTAATACCTTGTCCGGGCAGTGACTGGAGCAGTTGGGGTGGAGTATTTCAGGCTGCACTGGGGGCTGGGCCAAGACAGCAGGGGCCCAGCGAGAAACGGTGGCGGCTGCTCCAGCTGCATGGCTGTTTTCTGGCTTTTGACTGCATTCAATTCCAACCATGGTCTGATGTTCTCCCCTTCCTCCTGCCCAGCAGGCAAGAGGGGCAGAGGGAGAGACCTTGCCAGAATGGATCCAGCTGTCTCCTTCCCCAGGCCATGTGGGCACCGCAGCAGGACAGGCACAGCTGCCTGGAGCTGCTCTCCTGAGGGGGGATGTAGCTGTGAGTTAGGGCATTAACCCTTTGGAGCGGCGGTATAAGACACACAGCTACACAGTCATCTTTCAAGATAGGAAAGAGACGAGTTTATTGTAACACACCTTGCTTAAGTAGAGACAGTCGTTACCCCAGGGACATAATACAGCTGATTGGTCCAGAGAAAGTGACACCTCTTTCACAGGCCTCGTCATGTATCCTGTAGGTGTTTTATCTTTCTTATTAATTCTTCTCTTATGTCTACATTAGAGAAAGGCAGCTAGTTTTGGGAAAAAAATCCTAGCAGAGCCTGAGAAAATTGGACTGGAAAAACTCTCGGAAGAGGTTTTTTCTGGGCCTACAGCCACAGGGGAGCCCTGTGGGCCAGCGGCTGGGTGGGGTTTTAATGTCAGCTAGACGTTTTGGCGAGTTGCGCGCTCCCTGGCCGCGCCGGGAGGGGGGCTAGGATCCTAGCAGCCATGCGGGCCCCCCTTCCCCCTTTCTATCAAACACCAGGGGCCCTGGCCATAAATGGGGCCTGGCGGGCTTCCTGAGCCCTGCATCAGAGTGTGCCCATCCCCGCCCAGCCCAGCCTGGGCCATGCAGAGGGCTCGGGCCAGTGTTGTCTTCTGAGAGGCCGGAAACCTAAAAAGGGCTTCCTGGGGTTCACTTTCAAATGTGAATTTCACAGAGGCATGTCCATCTCTTTCAGTGGTTTAACCCATTGTCAGTTCTCAAAACCAATCACTGATTGGTTTTTGTCAGCCATAGAGGAAGCCTAGCTCCTCCTCTCAGAAAAAATCACTTCTGTGGGTTATCTTCTGTGCCAAACCAGCATACACTGTTCTTTATAATCCCCTGTAAGAGCCAAAACAAGGGATGTGGGTCTCCAGGTGGCTCTTTAAAATGCTGTTTATTGTATCCAAATGATACAGAGATTCACAGGTCATGGGTGACAAGAGCCCAGCCCACAGCCTTTTCAGCCTCAGCTGTGGGTTTGTCTGAAGCCAACTCTAGTTCTGGTTACAATTCATTCTATACTTTTCATTGCAAAGCATCTTAAAACATGACAACCAATCAATACCTTTACTATTACCTATAGCCTATCATAACTATTAACATTTCCATATTCATGGTACTATTTCCAATCACAAAAATTAGTGTGTTACAGTTTAAACTAGAATTGTTTTTCAGTTTTATGGCAATGGAAAATTTTGAGATCTTTTCTCTACTTGCAACATTGTCTTTCTTGTTTGCCTGTGAAAATCTTTTTGCTTGGCAAAAACGTCTTTTGTTTGAGGTGGATTTATCCTTTGCTCCAAGCCATAAAAACCTCTTCCAGCTCACATGCAATTCTTTTCTTCTATATCAAAACTTGCTATCATTTCTATTCCTTCTTCAGATTCTACATTCAAAGATCTTTCTGTTATACATACATACCTGTGAGACCTTCCTGTCAAAGCTTTACTCTTTCCAACAAACTCCCTTTAGGCACTGGAAGGGGCTCTGAGTTCTCCCCATAACCTTCTCTTCTGCAGGTGAACACCCACAGCTCTCCCAGCCTGGCTCAAGAGAAGAGGGGCTCCAGCTCTCAGAGGATCTGTGTGGTCCCCTCTGGACCTGGTCCAAAAGATCCACATCCTTCTTGTGCAAAACCAAAGTCTAGCTCCCAGCTCTAAAACATAATGAAGTCCTACTGCCCCGGGACATAGATAAGACCAGGAGACATTCCATCCTGTCTCTTTTGCCATCACCTTTCGGGATATTTTCCACCCTTTTCTCACTTCCAGTCCCTGTGCGAATGCCCCTTTGAGCTGTGCTTTCTCTATCATCCCACCATCCTTTAATTACCTGGCACCACTTCCCAGCTCACTCAAATGATGTGGTTGAGGTCAGTCCCTGAACAGCAGAAGGACCCTGCTGCACTGGGGACTTCAGTACTCAAGATCCCTTCAGAACTGAACTCCTGCTTCCCTCCCTTCAAAGCGGGGATCACGTCAGGCCTCTCCCAGAGCTGTTTCAGCTGGGAAACAGGACTTTACACAGACAACAGGCCTTTGACTGTCCCTCTGATGCTTTTGATTTGACTTTAAAGCATGCCAGCATCAAAGTCACCAAGGAAAGATGACAGGAAATATAACTTGAATATTTCATAATGCTGGTGCATAAAAATGTTACAACTCTACTAAGGAGCAGCCTGCTAGTCAATCTTTTGGACAATAACTGTGGATATTTTGGAGGGATGCTTTCCAAGTTGAAAGGTCTCTTTCTTTGTCATGCATTCCTCCCCTCTCTCCCTCCTTCTGGCAGCCCAGTTTCTCAGTGGTTCAGTCTTGTTGGAGACCTAGGTCTCATTTTGGGAAATATCTCTCTAGTTACCAATTTTCCAGCAAGAAATGCTTTGATCAAAACAAAAAGCAAAACTTGGAACTTCCACTAGCCTGTTTCTTGAGTTGTCGTAGAGTGAATCCAGAATTCTTCTAGAGCATTATCTTCTGCAAATTTGGCTAAATTGAGTTAAACCTAAACTAGGTTAAGAATTAGAGGAACTTCCATTGCCTGGAGAGGTGGAAAATGATCTATGATACACCCCGGGCTTGCTTTAAGCAATTCATCCCCATTAATTGCTGATATCAGATATCTGCAATGAATTGTGAATGACATGCTCTGGATGAATGATGTTCAATCCAAACAAGACTATTAACATGCCATTCCCAAAGGATTAACACTCCAGCAGTGAATCACTCAGATATTGCTCGATATATTGCTTTCAGAGAACTGTATTAACTGAGAAGGGTATGTATTAATGAAACTCCTTTGGAATAGATTTCCTTTTAAATTGTAGGGCATGTTTTATCTGAGTGGATAGCTAAGATAGTGGAAAGTGGACTGGAAAGTGGCTGAATATTAAGGGATTAATTTTCATTTGTATTATTAAAAAAATATTTCTTTCTTCTTACTGGTAAGTTGTCACCAGATATGTTATATGCAGAGCTCTAGTTCACAGGGTTAGGATGTAGGAGATGTTTTAGAGAACAAGGGTGGAAGAATAAGAATGTCTCAGAACTGAGAATGCAATTAAAATCAGTTATATTTGTGGAGGTTTATTCTGTACAAAATAGGGGAACAAAATGGTCATTTTCAACCTGACTTTCCAAGAAAATGGAATGCTTACATGTGTTTGCTTGCCATGCCATTTCCCTAAAACTCTTAACCTTACTGGCCATTTCTACTCAAATTTAGCAATAGGACAAACACCACAAAGACATTTAAATTAACAAAATGTGTGTAAAAATATGTAGATGGATAGAAGAAAAACTCTGTTAATGTATCTCAGTAAAGCACTGCTTCAGAGTGTCATTCCATGAGAGGCAGGATATAATCTGCTCAACACCCAGGGAAGATCTGTGTGACTCTGTGGCTCAGGAATCATCTGCTTTTACATTTTGGTCTCAGCATATCCAAACTTAACGATGTCCTTAGTCTAAAAATCTCTTAGACTTTGTACCTCCACTTCTGCAGAGCTCTGCTCCTACCCAGACACCTGAGATGAGGAATAATTTGCAGGAAGGAGTGCTTTGTTTGCAAAACATCACAAGTCAAGTCGTGTCTTGCAAGAAACACTTTCCTGCCACCCACCATCTATTCCTGCCAGTTTTTTGTTGCTCCTCATGACAGTTAAATTTGCAATTTGATTAATTACTTCTTCCAGAAAAGAAAGGCAGGTAATTAGGCAAATAGAGTGAAGTAGCTCAAAATACTTTCAAAGTTGTTAATGCAGTAATAAAGTATCATGAAAAATATGACAGAATGAGGCATCTCTAAAAATATCCCCTTTCAACTGAAGGTTTCTCTCTTTTTCTGCATTTTTCCTGGAACAAGGCAGCCAGGTCTTTGCTAAATGCACAAAAGTGCATGTTAGATATTCCTCTGGTTTAAATTATGGAGCAGGTCTTAAAACTGAAACTTGGTGAAACTTAGTGTTCACCTGTAGGTTCCTGGTCATAAAGCACAGCAAGGCCAATTTGAAAAACCGGCCTCAGTTGTGACTCACAAACATCATCTTGGTGCTGAGTTGATAACTGAGATAATTATTTTCTAGGATGTGCACCAGCAGCTGGGGGCTATAACCCAGAGAAGTCCTCTTTGAATCACTCATTATTTTTCAGTAATTGACTAATTTAATCACTCACACTTGTCTTATAAAAACCCTGGTGGTAACCCAATGGCCTAAAGGGATTGAGATATATCTCATCTGTCAGTCTTAAGACTCTCTCCTTAAAGACTTTATGAAAAAAAAAATTTCTTAAAGCTGCATTTTAAGCTTTTGTCAAGACACAAGTTGGCACAAGCCATTGATCACCCTAACAAGACTTAAGTATATCAAAACTTGCAAATGGACTTGAACCAGCCTGGAATTCTGTTTTTGACATGGCCAGAATGTTTTTATAGAGATTATCAATTAAGTGGCACAATTTAAAATGCAGAGAAGTTTTTGGAAGGGATCAGTATTGCTCATGATGATGCCTTGGTGCCTGGCTGGCACTCCTCTACCCATTAAAGACACAGCTTTACAGCCTTTACAGGAAAGGATTTCCAGAGGTGGAAATGTAAAGAGAGCTTGATCTGCCTTGCTTCAAACTGGAAATTGGAGATCAAAAACTCAGTCTCTTGTGTAATTATTCTAGGCATTCTTTAAAAAGCAACAGCTCTTTCAAAACTGTTACATAATGTTGCTGATTTTCATGTACCAGCCCTTGCTTTGAAGTGCTAAAGGAGATTTCAAATTTCTTCTGCAAATGCTTCCATCTATGTTGTCAGAACTGTAGAAGCATCCAGGTATTTAACTGAATTGCCTGAAGTTATGAGGGATGAATGTGGACTTTGGGATTTCATGGAAGAAACACCCAGAACTGACATACTTTGAGACCTGACATCTCTAAGGAAATACCTGAGTAACTCAGTTTGGAAGACACCTCTGAAGGTCATCCTGTGCAATTGTCCTGCTCAGAGCTAGGGATAGCAAGTTGGATATTTCTAAGGGTGAAGACTCCATAATCCCTTGGCCAGCCACTTCCAGGATTTGATCATCTTCAAAGTGGGAAACTTCTCTGTTCAAATGAAATTTCCTGAGTTTCAGTTTGTGTGTTTTACAGAATCAGAACCACAGAATATCCTGAGCTGGAAGGGATCCACCAGGATCATGGAGTCCAAATGCCTTCCAGAAGTTTTTCCTTGTGGTTATCACAGAATATGAAATAAAAGATTAAAATGACCATATGGAAGTCACAGAAATCTGTTGTTACACCACATTGGCTGCAGCTACGGCAGCACAATAATAAGCAAAGAAACTTTTTGTGAATTTGTTATGGTTATTATTACTCATATGATTAAAAAAACCCTGCAATTACTGTTCACCAATATTCAACCTTCTGAGGGAGCAAAAAAGGTAAATAAGGATCTCTAGGATGCCCATACATTGATGGAAGAAGTAGCTCCCCAAGTATTCCATTAGCTTCCTTAGAGCTGTTTCACATTCTACAATATCTGTGGGGAGGGAGTGCTTCAGGAGCAAGTCTCTGCCTGGGAACTTTTTCACTTGAGGGTTTTCCACATCCTTTCTTTAAACTCAGAATGCCTGATTTCCTTCAAATTATCTTTCCCATACTCTCCTAATTGAAGATCCTAAACCCTCAGGGCTCCTTGAACAATGTTTTCTCTCTTTCCTACTCTCTGGGTCAAGTCCTTTCCTTACCTTCATTATGCCTTTGGCAGTAAAGCTGTTTAACACCCTGCAGCTTAATATGGAGGAAATCAGACATGTCCCAAATATTATCTCCTTTTTTTTTTCATTTGTGTTACAGGGAATTTCTTGGTTGGGGTTTGAGGCTGTTGCAAACTCCACTTGTTGTTTTGGAGCTGTGTGAGGGTTATCAATGTGAAAATACCAGCATTGGGAGTTGGAGATGGAGCTTTAAGTCCTTTTTCCTGATGTTCTGTGGAATTCCAGAAGAGGTGTAGTCCTCACTCTTTGATTTACAAGACCAGTGTTTTTCATAAACTATCAGAGCATTTTTAGAAGTTGAGTGTTTGGTTTTCTAGGGCTCCAAGAAGGCCAAAGAGCATTAGGAGGGTGGGGAAGGAGGCAAGGCAGGCCAGCTGGCTGATAGTGGTGAATGGCTGTTCCTCTGGTTGGCTCCCAACTGCTGACAGGATGGGGAGGTTGGCAGGGAGGACCAAGCAGAAGAGTTGTGGGAGTGGGAGGAAGGTTATTGTGCATTGTTTGGGTTTGTGTAGAAAGGGGATAAGAGTTCCAAATGTCCGTGCAAACATGTCTCAGGCTTTGACACCTCCTCCAGGCTGTTTCCCTGTTATTCCTCAGACTCTGAGCTCCATCGCTGCTTGAAGGCTGTGCTGATAAATTGCTGATGTGCTGAGAGTAGTGCCTACACCTGGCAGGAAATAGAGTTTACAGCCAACACAGTGAGCACCTCTGTGTTCTCCAGCCCCAAATTCCTGGAACAGCAGCTGGCAGCCCTCGAAGAGCAGGTTCCAGCAAAGGTTGGCAATGAGGAGGAAGCCACGAGATCCAATTCCATCATGTGTCTCCTCACCTTCATATCCAGAGACGAAAAGAATGTCTGAAGAGCTGGTGGTGACCTCTGGATGTCACACTGATTAATTGGGAGAGTTTGCATTCACCCCAGGACACCAAGTGCCTGGTTGGATTAATTATCATTCCCTCACAAGGCTATTGCTCTTCCAGTGCTTCCTTCTACAGCACCTACAACACTCCTCATGCAGCATGAGATGTTTACAACAAACGTTTTGAGGATCATGGAGACAGCTTCTAAACATACCCTTCCTTTTGCATGGGTTGAAAAAAAGTTACTTGTTATTCTGTTTAAACATGTTAAAAAGAAGATTCCCCAAACTGCACATCACTAACTAGAAACTGCCTTTTTTAGAATGATAGCATGGACAATAACAATGTAAATATTTTAATAATCGAGTTTACTTGTGAAAATAGTACTATATGCAGGAATGACCTGGATCTCATAAAATGCCTTAAGTCTTGGCTTCTGCAGAAGTGAAAAGTCAGCAGCTGTATCTTAAATTACAGGTTTTATGCTACTCTCTCCACAGAAGCCTGGAGTAGTAGATTAATAGATTCATAGAATTATATAATGGTTTGTGTTGGAAGGGACCTTAAAAGCCCATCCAATCCCACCCCCTGCCATGGGCAGGGGCACCTTCCACTTTGTTGCTCCAAGCCCCATCCATCTTGGCCTTGGACACTTCCAGGGATCTAGGGGCAGCCACAGCTTCTCTGGGCACCCTGTGCCAGGGCCTCCCCACCCTCTCAGGGAACAATTCCTTCCCAACAGCCCATCTAACCCTGCCCTCTGGCAGTGGGAAGCCATTCCTTGTATCCCGTCCTGCCAGTCTCTTGTAAATAGGCCCTCTCAGGTCTCCTGAAGCCCCTTCACGTGCCTCCTCTGGATCTCTCCAGCAGCTCCAGGTCCTTCCTGTGCTGGGTGCCAGGGCTGGAGCAGCTCTGCAGGTGGGGTCTCACCTGAGCAGGGCAGAGGGGCAGAATCTCCTGGGGCTCAGCTCTGGGCACAGTTGACTTTTTAGCCCCAAGTGCATGGTTCTGGCTCATGTCCAGCTTTCCAGCCATGACAATGTCCGTGTCCTTCTCCTTCTCAATGCCCCCTTGTCCAAGTCTGTGCTCAAGTCTGGGATTGCCACAACCCACGTGCAGGACCAGCACTTGGCCCTGTTGCACTTTAACAGGTCCAGACAGTCCCACCTCTCCAGCCTGCCTGGGTCCCTCTGGATGCCCCATCCCTCCCCTCCACTGGTGGTGTGATCCCACCACCCAGCTCCGTGTCATCACCAAATCTGCTGAGGGTGCCCTCGATCCCACTCTGCTTGCCATAAATTGCACCTCAGCTTTCTCCATATCCTGGCTATATTTAACATGTCAGCCTTCTTGCAATGGAATTCTGTTCTTTTACTTGCCCTCTTTCCATTCTTTTTTTTTTATGCCCATTTGTTGAATTTTCTCTGGTGGATTTTCCTTCCTGTGGTGGTGCTTCCGCCTCAGTGGACACATTGTTATCATCTTCCCAAGGAAAACCTTATTTTTGATTCCACAGGTCTATTGAAAGCTGAAGAAAATGATTTAGCAGCTGAGTGAGTGAAGTTTTTACATCACTATTTAAGATTAGAGACAGGGCCAGTTTCTCCAAATGGGGTTGGCAGTCACACAAAAGCACAGACACATTAATTTCCCAATTTTTCTGTTGTTAAATTGTGTTTTACCAGCAAACCAAGATAAGTTTGTACAAAGGGTACATAGAGGAAACAAAATTCCCTCAGTATGTCGCAGGAACACGAAAATATAAAAATAAATAAATCTGAGAATGGGTATTATACCATTTTCTATCATTTCAGTCAGAAAGGCTTAGCACATCTTATGGATTTTCCCATGTTTTTAGAATTCAAAACTCCTGTGCTTCTGCCTGGGACATTCTGAAGGACCCAGAGTGATGGGAAGGACAGAGCACACCTGATGGCATGTCTGGGATAAGGGAAGAATGTGGCTGTCCCATGTCTGGTCAGCAGGGGATGGCAATCTGCACCACTGGGACCTGGGGATCTTGGAGGACAATGAGCTGTCCCTCAGCTGGGGGGCAATGTGTGCTGGGGACAGTGGGATCCTGAGATGCATCAGGAAGAACATTTCCAGCAGGTTAGGGAGGGATCCTGCCCCTCTGCCCAGCTCTGGAGGCACCTCTGGAGTGATCCTGCCCATCTGCCCAGCCCTGGAGTGCTGTGTCCAACTCTGGATCCTCAGCACAGCAGGGACAGGGAGCTCCTGGAGTGGGGCCAGCAGAGGCTGCGGAGCTGAGGAAGGGCCTGGAGCATCTCGGTGCCCAGGAAAGGCTGAGGGAGCTGGGGCTGTTCAGGCTGGAGAGGAGCCCCAGCTGAGAGGAACCCTCAGCCCTGGGTGTCCCTGTCTGTCCCTGTCTGTCCCTGTCTGTCTGTCTGTCCCTGTGTGCAGGGAGGGCAGAGCAGGGCCCAGGCTCTGCTCCAGGCCCAGCAATGGCACCAGAGCCACGGGCAGGGACTGAGCCCAGCAATTCCCCCTGCACAGGAGGCACAGCTTCTGCCCTGGGCAGTGCCCAGCCCTGAGCACATTGTCCAGAGAGGCTGTGGAGTCTCCTCCCTGGGGATGTTCCAGAGCCACATGGACACACTCCTGTGCCCTGTGCTCTGGGATGGCCCTGCTGGAGCAGGGAGGTGGCACCAGATGAGCCACTGAGGGCCCTTCCAACCTGGCCCATCTTGGGACTCTGGTCTGGGATTCTTTGATTTGGGAAGAGCACTTGCACACCTCATTGTCAAACCCAGAGCCATGGCGTAGGACATGAGAACCTGGAGATGTTTGAGAGGAGAAAGATTTGGTTTGAAAACTGCACTTTGAGAGACCATGGAATGGATTGATTTTCTGAGCAAACTGGTCTGGTTTTTAATTGTGAAAGTTGATTTGTACTTTGGAAAAAAGCAGCATGATCCAGGAAAAGCAACAGAAATGGGCAACCTGTATAAGTTCCAAATTAAAAACCAAACTTTCTTCTCTGTGGAGACATAACTGGCAAAGCTAGATTAATTTGGTATTCATGTCTCATCCAAATAGAAGACTTTCAGACAAAAGTAATTGGAAAACCTTTGAATATTTATTGTGGTTTGTGGTATATTTTAGATAAAATTTATTTCAAAAGTATGTAGAAAGTGCTTAGTAAAGTTATATTTCCTGTTGCTCCTAATATTCCAATCAGATATTGTTCTGATGCAAGAACTGTCTGGAGAAGAGAAGGTTCTGGGTGACCTAAGTGTGGACTTCCAGCACTTGAAGGAGCTAACAGGAAAGATGGAGAAAGAATATTTACAAGGGATGGAGGGACAGGAGAAGGGGAGTGGCTTACCACTGACACAGGGCGGGGTTAGATGGGATATTGGGAAGGAATTGTTCCCTGTGAAGGTGGGGAGGCCCCGGCACAGGGTGCCCAGAGAAGCTGTGGCTGCCCCTGGATCCCTGGAAGTGTCCAAGGCCAGGCTGGACAGGGCTTGGAGCAAGCTGGGATAGTGGGAGGTGTCCCTGCTCATGGCAGGGGTGGCACTGGATGATCCCCAAAATACCTTCTAACCCAAACTATTCTGGGATTCTGGGGCTCTTTGTAATTGTGAAGATAGGAAACATTGGGTTTTCCATCTGTTTTAAGAAGAATCTGGCAAAGTTTAGTTAAATACAAGAGGCCACTGTAGCCAGATTGCTCAGAAATCATTCAGGGCCAAGAAAGCCTTTAAATGAGGTCTAGTTTAACAATGCTGGAACTATATTTAATCAGGACTAAGGTGCATAGCAGTAATTTGTGCCAGCCCTTCTGAAAGGAACACATCCTCAAGATTTCTTTTTTGAGCCAGACATATCTATAACAATTAACAACTACCGTAACAGAGTAAAACCTTTAGTGATTGCATCAAGTCTGTAACTGAGCTACATAGAGTCATACAAGTAAGTTCTGAGACATTTGGCTCCCACTCACCTTCTAGGTGTCCAGGCAGAGAAAATCCTTTGTTTCTGTTTGTGATGGAGATCTCTGGGGACTAAAGACACATTTTGTGCGTTGTAACAGCAGTACAGGACAGGATTTCTTTTATTAAGTCTTCCTCTCCTTCCCCAAAATGTCTAAATCACCTCCAACAGCTACCATTACAGATTCATCTTCATAGGATGAGGTGTTTTGTTGTTTGGGTTGTTTTGTTGTTTGTTTGTTTTATTTTTTTCTGACAAGAAGATTGATCCCAATTCTGCTTGAACTGAACTCATGATGGAAACAAGAAATTTCATGTCTACTAAAAGTAATTTTATCATCACCTTAACCATTTTAGGTAAAGGGATCAAGTAGGGCACAGAAACAATGATTTGCAGAAATCATGAGGAAAGAAATAAAGAATGGCAGCTGTTTTTACTGAAGACAGGACATGAGAAAAGTCTTTTGCAAAGAGGAAGACAGTTTTCTGAGCCTGCAATGCTTAGGACAAAAAAGTTATGGACATAAACTTCCTTGAAATACTCAAATCAGGAACCAGGCAGACTGAGACTTTCAGAACTCCTGTATGACCGCATCAACAGATGCTTCCCAAAGTTTTTTGTTTTCTCTAGTCAGACTTCGTTACTATTTTTACAGCCTTTTTAAAGGCTGATGACAGCTCAAATCCATGCTTTCCTGAAAGAAATCTCATTACACTCCAGGTTCCCCAATCACATCTTCAAGCAATTTAAGCCACTCCTCCCCCGTACTGATACTAGAAAAAACACTTCCACAGAGATAATTTTTATTCTATAAGTATTTTAGCTTATTATGACAGACCAGAGTTTGCAGCTGATAAATTATCTTTTTTTATTTCTTTGAAGAAACCTCTGGTGATCCTGATATTTAATGTTATCAGATTGGAGTAGTGTGCCATTAGTAATTTCTGAGCTTGGCTGTTTCATTCCCTTTCCAGAACCACCTCTCTGTGTTGCTGTTCCCCATTTCCAAAAGTTGAGTGCGGAGCCATAGAGAGGAAAATGTAAATGAAAAATTTCCTAATGCAGTCTGGCTATGACATGATTACAACTAGGTTAAATATATTAGTTCTCCACATATTAGGCTAGAGGTCACACAACATCTAATTTATTTCCTTGACTTTCACATTTCACAGTCCTCTGAATGTAATTCCTTTCAATTTTCCCTGCTGTCGGCAGGTTGGTTTGCCATACATCCCTCTTCTCCAACAGACTCCGATTATCCTGGCACTGCATTCTGTGTATTCATTAACAACCAGGGATCATGCTTTCCCACAGGCCTGCTTTCCATTTCTCTCTCTCACATTCATTCATTCGGTAAGGCCACCAAGTCCTCATATATTTCATGTTTAGAAAGGTTGGTATTTTCTTAAGAAGAAAAAAACCTGAACCCACAAAACTTGCCAGTGGCTGAGTTGTCTTTCACCTCTCACTTTTTGTCTTGGATTTTACCTCTCCCTGTGATGTCTTGCAGTGTTTTCAGAAAAGTCTCCTTTAATGCAGGCAGGAATTTCACCTCATTGTGCCATATCTTTTAGTGCAAGTGACAAAGAAATGTAAAGTTGAGATTATTTTGTAAACTGTTGCAGGGAAAATGGAATATCAAAGAAGATAAGAGTTCAATTTTGTTTTCAGCTTTCCAAGCTCTTCTTGCCACTTTTATTGCTTTCCTGTAAAGGTTCTCAGGGTCTGCATCTGGTGGTAGCACCAATTTTATGATCATGCGGGTCTGAGTTGCAGCGTGCAGATATTTCTTACATCTAGTTTTAAACAGCAGAGAAACTGATTTGTAATTTCTTGAAATAATCTGTGAGGATTGTGGTGGCAAAAACCCTTTCACTGTTCCCCAGCTCCCAGTGGTTAAGCATTCTATGTGAATGAGATTCAGTCTTTTATATATCTCTTAATTATTCCTAGGTTTTAATTCTGTCCCAGCAAGAACTAGGATCTCTTTGCACCCAATCCCTCTCTGTCATTTTTACTTCCCACTTCCTCAGGTTTTGAGAACCTCTTTTGTTTTTCTCTTGGCAGCTGACTGAAATCATCCTTCCTTGGCTTTCACATTTGAACTGGAATTTATGCGAAGAAAGACCTGCAAGTCCAAAACAGGGGAGGCTGTGGAAGGAAAAAGAAATTCATGGGGATGTCCATTCCAACCTCCCTTCTGTCTTGGCAAATCCTCCTCTCCTCATCCCTGCTGCACTTGTCATTTCAACCCTATCTGAACCTGTTTCTGTGGAGTTTTAAAGTCTTAAGTGGGATAATTCAAAAAGACAAGAGACATGTGGGCTGTCCTGTCATATCAGGCCTGCTGAAATGACTCCTCTATGAGGCTGGACATCTCCTCTTAGAAATGTTCTGACATGGGTAAAAGGTGTGTTTGTCAAAGGATAATGGAAATATAGGAATACAATGGAAATATAGAACTCACTATCTACCTTTGAGGGGATTTCATAGCGTGGGAAACTACCCAAGCAAGTGGTCAATTCAGAATGAACTGCAGATTTTTAAAAAATTCAAATCCATTTAGATTTTCAGATAGTTTTGCTGCTGAAACATTATTTTCTGCAATATCCTTTGCCCGTAAATAGTGAAAATTACTGTTTTGATTTTATTTAGTGGAACCAAAAAAAAATTTCCCACTTCAATAGGACCTGTTGGCTTTTGGGTTTTTTTATTCCCTTCCCCTTCCCCTTTTCCTCCCCTTTCTTCTTCCTTTCTCCAAAGGCCTATTTAATTACTTTTCCAAATCAGATTTCACTACTTTTTCTATGATCTACTCAAAATTTATTTTTTTAGGAGTATTCTCATTAAATACTTTACCCCAGAATCCTCTAAATCACAAATATTGTGAGAATGAAAAAGCTGACAAATAATTTGATCAGAGTATAAAAATGCCAGATGGAGACTCCTCTTCACAAGAAGCCCCATGGAAAAAGACGAGGGGTAATGGGCACAAGTTACTGCTGGGGAGATTTTGACTGGATACCAAAAGGAAATGTTTCGCAATGAGGACAGTCAGCCCTTGGAATGATCTCCCCATGGAAGTGGTGGATTCCCCAACACTGGACACTTTTTAAGTTTTGTCTGGCTGGGGTGCTGAGCCATCCTGTTCAGACCAAGAGCAGCTGGATCAGATGATCCTTGATATTTTTTCCAGCCTGGTATTCCATGATTCCATGATTTAACTTCCAACAGGACAGCAGAGTACTCTTGTGCTTGGAGGGACTCAGGATCTTGTGTACAGGAAGCCACCGGGGTCTCCTGTGAGATTTTGCCCTCCTGCATTGGGGCTCTTGCCTTGCAACCACTTTTTTTCCTCATAGTGAAATAAGTCACCAAGTACCAAACACGATCCCTGTTCCATTCCACTGTCCTTAGAATCACCAGCCTGGAATGGTTTGGGTTGGAAGGGACATTAAAGCCCATGCAGTGCCACCCCTGCCATGAGCAGGGATACCTTCACTAGCCCAGTGTGGTAGTTGATTTGGCTAAGATGGACTGGGATTTAGCCCAAACTCCCTATACAGAGGGCATAAATGTAAGACCCTGGGAGTCAGGCTGTTAAAAAGCAAGGCCTTAGACATTAGGTCTGGCCCCTGTCCTGCAGATGTAGAGGCTTTAGCCTAAAACCTTGGGGACATGTAAGGGCATGTCTCCGGAACACCTCCCCCTGGTCTTTGGACCACTTGGTCACAGATGGATTAAAGGCTATCTCAGGAGCACCATCGTACCCGTCCCGTTTATTATTATTTTATTAGCCATGCTGTGGCCTGGTCAAGCCGGTGAGATTGTCGCTAAGGGAAACCCCCCCTGTGTTGTGACATCCCAAGTTGCTCTAAGCCCCATCCAACTTGGCCTTGGACACTTCCAGGGATGGGGCATACCTTCAATTCAGGAATTTCTTCAATTCCCTCTATGCACTGCTGCCTCTTTAACTGCTCTGAAGTAGCAGATTGCCAGCTTATACTGCAGCAATTACCTTTAAACAACCCATGCCCATAAAACCTTGGAGATCACTTAGGCTTTCTCTCTTCAGGAGAGTCAATTGCTGCTTTTTCAGGATGCTGAAGTCCATTGAAATCTGGGGTAACATACTGCAGCAGTTACTGAACACCAGCATCTCCCTTTGCCTGGCAGGGAGAACAAATCATAATTCAAATTAACCTCGCTGTGTAATGAAATTTTGTTACGTGTCATTATGTTATTTTTATATAGTATCTATAAATCAATCCCAGCAAGCCATTTGCTTCAATGACAGGTTTTTGTGAAGCTGGAATCCTTCCAAGGAATAATTTTTCAAATAACAGTGAATTCCAAAGTAGAAAACATAGAATTTCATAAAACAACAGCATTTTGGACCCTCAAAACACTTAATTATATTTAAGAACCAATGGAGACAACTCTTTCGTAATGCATTTAATGTAATTTAATTCCAGCAGGGAGGTTGGTTTTCCTGACAGCCTTCTGGAGGGAATTGTGCCCAAGTGCCCCCAAATTCAGCTGTCACACTTCCTGCCCTGCTCTTGGACCATGTCACACAGTCCCTCCTATCCTGAGTGTCATTCTGGATTACCAGAACCTCGAGCAATTTGTTTGTAGTTTAGCAAGAACATTTCATGATTTCTACTTCAGAAAAATCCATCTACTGCTAATTTTGATGTTTGAAGTGCTCTGCTGCATCCAAAGGTGTTGATTTAAAAGTGTTACTTGCAATGCTTTGAAATTAATTAAGCAGGTTGCTTCCTGGGCATTTTGCTTTCCCAACCATTGTGATATACACGTATTTTAGTGTCCAAGTAAAGCTTTCAGTAAGATTGGTTTTATGTTTCCAAGCCAATCTTTTTCAAAATGCTGAGGAGTAAAAAAACAAAAAAGCAAATTAAAAAAAAACAAAATGAGAGAAAATTAGGGGAAGCCTAATTTTTGCAGTTTGCTTCATTCATACTCAGATTCTTCCCACATTTTAAAGAGCACAATTAACCAAAAGTGAATCTGGCCTGATACACCATAATTTTCTCTGGGTTTATGTGGAGTAAGTGTTGCTTTTAATGCCATTACAAAAGCATAAAACTAAAATAAGGCAGTAGTAATTCAATTCAAACACACATCCCAGGTAGTAAAAATGTCTATAGGGGAAGAGCTTCAAATATATTTAGATAAATAGATGCTTCAACCACCCAACACTCAGAGGTTTGTGACCACTCCTGGTCCATGGCAGACTTCCCATCCTTGTCCCTGGGAGCTGTGGATGTGAGCTGAGGGCAGGCTCTGCCTCACAGACATGACAACATCTTCAGCATTTGGGGTTCGCTGCTTTATCTTCCTCAGCACTGCTGGAGAAATCAGATTTGCAAAACTAGAGTGCAGAATCAGTTTAGTCCTCAGGTTGCTCAGTAATTCCTATTACAGCCAAACTCATTCCTGGTGCATCTCCATCTGTTCCCCATGAAATTATGTGTACTGAATTTTGCCCAAATTTTATTTTTGTAAATTTTGAAGGCACTACCAACATGAGAAGGAGATGGGTTAGTGATGCAATTTGGGAGGCAATGGATAAGAAAAGGATTTAATTAAGGGTAATGGGGAAGCATTAAGGCAAAGGAGATTAGCCAGGAGGTTGATTTAAAAACATATACAAATTCTCAGTGCTCTGATCAATTTAACTGTTCAGTAGGCACCAGAATAATGTTGGAGTGCCACTGTTTGAAGCAATTAAATGCATGTGTTTAAAATAGCAAAACCACATAAACAACAAATAGAATGTAACACGAGTCTCTTTGGTCACCAGGTGCCTTGCTTGTAATTTTTTGACAGGAAGCAGGAAGGCATGACCTGGCAAAATATGATAATATTGACAGTTACTTGGATTATTAACTTTTTATCTTGAGTGTAGTTTTGTTTTAAAGTCTGGTTCCAACTATTCTAACAAAATACAATTAAGTGAGTGTGACAGGACAAGAGGGAATGGCTTTAAGCTGAAGGAGGGCAGGGTTAGATGCGATTTTGGCAAGAAATTCCTTCCTGTGAGGGTGGGGACACCTTAGCACAGGGTGCCCAGAGAAGCTGTGGCTGCCCCTGGATCCCTGGCAATGTCCCAGACTAGCTTGGATGGGGCTTGGAGCAACCTGGGCTAGTGGAAGGTGTCCCTGCACATGGCAGGGGTGGCGGGCTTTTAAGGTCCTTCCAAACCAAACTATTTTATAAGATTCTATAAAAGCATAATTTTAATTCAACTCTCTTAAATGTAATATTTTTTTCTGTTTGTTCTTTTCTTTTCTTCTCTGCAAGCAAACTGCAATTAAATACATCCCTGAAATATGGAGGAAAGCAATAAGATTTTCCAAAGTGCTCTGTAAATTGGAAGAATAATCATCAATATAAAAAAAAATCCCACTTCCTATGGTGCATCTTTGGCTGAAAAGCCCTTTAAAAGCTCCTTACATAAGTTTATAGCTGCTTATTTACATCCCATTCCACAAGTATTTAATGCCATTGATTTCCCCATTTGGACACATCATTAAAGGACAAGGCAGACACCTGGGCTCTCAAGAGAAATTATTGAATGAGGTGATAAAAAGGGAGAAGATTAAGAAGGCTACTTGCAGAGAGAGGCACAGGGAGCTGCGAAAGTGTGTCCCTGCAATTCCTCAGCTGTCACCTCACAGCCATATGACAAAATCAATGGAAACATCCTCAGCTCCATGGCTGGGAACTGGGCCCTGATGGCATCACACAAGTGATAGGCGTAATTGTGTGACAGTTCCATGGCGCTCCCAGCTTGGAAAAGCTGTAAAAGAATTGGTTGGTTTGGCAGTTTGGATTGTTTGCAGCACCCCTTTGTTCCAGGCATTCATCTTCCTCAGGTGGATCAAGGTGCTTCCATGACCAAAACCTTCCCAACACATCAGTCAAGTGAAATCACTCCTATAATTAATTTAATTCACTTTAATAATGATAGAAAAACACTTAAAGTTTAGATGGTTTAAGATATGTTTTTCACTGATTATTTTTCATTGCAAAAATTATTCTGGAGGTGTTCACTGAACTTATTTTTCCATCCTGTCCTGTTTGACAGCATGATTTTGTGCAGCAGACTGGTGACCCAAACTCTGGTCATGTAAAAAGAAAATTCAAAAACATACATAGGGTGAACACGAATTTGAACATGAATTTGAACTGAAATTGGATTAAATCAAAATACAGCACCTTTAGACAAAGAAAAAACAATTCTTTCTTGAATATGCTAATTTAAGGAGGGCATTACTTGCAGAGGACATTATGGATTGATAAAGACGTCAGCAGGATGAGAAATAAGAGGAGCCCAAATGAGTAGTTCAGGTCTTCCTGCAGAGGCTGTTATCTGTGTTGTGACCTTTTGAGCAGGACTCTGTGAGATGAGAAGAGACAGATATGAGCCAAAAGACCTCCTTATCTCAGATCTCATTATCTTTAAGGCTCACAGTCGTGGGTCAGGTCAAGAGAAAGAGACATAAGATATTGCACTGCGTGTCACGGTTCTTCGTGGCAACATTGAGCCTAATGCAGGGCCAGTGCAGAACACACAGCATCTCTCTATTTCCCAGAGAAATGTCAGGCATTTCCTACTTCTCTGCTCTTACCCTGCTCCTCCCAAACCACCTGGAACCGCTTGATTTAATCCCTCTCAGCACTTCCTCAGCCACCTCCCTCAATCGCCTCGTGGCACAGACTTTGTTCAGAAACACTTCTACATCAGCAGTTTACCTTTCATAGCATGTTTAATAACACACCCATATCATATAAATCAAAAGACCTTTCAAACAAATGAAATACAAATGTTAAACAAAATACTTAATCCACAAATAAAATATTTTTTTAAAAATCCTTTCAAATTGCAGATTTTTCTATAGCATGAGAAACATTTGCTCACATGTTCCCATTCATGTCCCTCAGTTTTTTTTTATATATCCCTGCTTGATGTCATCTCTCCTCTCTTTGTTAAGGACTATCCTTACAGCTTCAGATTTGTGGAAGAATTTTTGTCTCTTCTTCTAAGGATAGATTTTGACAATCTAGCTCCAAAATGCTGGGTTCACCCATTGTTATCCCGTTTACTGAAGCAAGACATTCAGGTTTTTTAGGGATGTGATGTATAAGAGCCACTATAGTCTCTTGTAGTCTCTTGTAGGCTGGACAATTTTCATGGAAAAAATCACAGAATGGTTTGGGTTGGAAGGGACCCTGAATCTCATCCAGTGCCACCCCCTACCATGCGCAGAGACACCTTCCACTATCCCAGGTTGCTCCAAGCCCCATCCAGCCTGACCTTGGACACTCCCAGGGGTGGGACGGCCACAGCTAAAGGTGTTTCCTTAACTCTTCCACAAGCAATGGGATTTTCTCATTTCTCTAAGCTCATGTTCCCCATTTGCTCTCTGTTTTTCCCACCATCTCAGCTCATGTAGGTGCTCTTCTCTGGTGTGGTTTGCTCAGCTGTGGAAAGCCAAGCTGTCCTCAGTTTATTCCTAGTATTTTTGCCTAATCCTTTTCCAGCATCAGCTCTTGACTCAACATCTGCTCGGTGCCTGCAGGGACCTTAGCCATGCTAAGCTCCCACCACTGTTCCTCTTTCTGTCACACCTACAGTGGCTCTCCTGTCCCTCTCCCATGCACCCCATGTCCCCTTATGGGACTCTGAATGTGTCCTTCTAGGGTGTTGTGTCCTTGCCCCAACTTATGCAGTACTGAAAAACGTACCAACATATCCAGTAAAGATCAAAAATCCCATCATTCCGCATGGACATTTCAGAGGGTCTGTTCTGCCCTGGCAGGTCAGCTCATTTTATGAGTCACCTGCCACAATTTTATTTTATCTCAGTGAAGCCAGAAGGAACAGAAATGGCAGGAACCTGCTTAAAATGTCAACCTCATTAGGCTTTTAAACAAATTACTTTAAATCAAAGTTACATATTTTTAGCAGAAAGCACAATAATTTTGTATTTGTTGCAAGTCATCCACTGGTATCTGCTCACAGCTGTGAAATAAAGATGAGTAGATAAATGAGGATAATTTTTATTTCCTACTGTGTTAACACTGCTGTTATTCTCTGTTTTCCTTTATGGCTGGCGTGGGTATGATTTTAGAGGAAAAAGAAAGAAAAGAAGTAACCTAGTCAACTCCCTGTACCCTTTAACCTGTGTTTGAACTGCAGAACCAGCACCAGAGCTCATCATTTTACCTACACAAAGGCAACAATTACAGGATTTTTCATTCCACCCTGTGTTCTACCTCCTGATTGTCTCATTGCAATATTGCAGTATCAATAGGACAATTTCTGAGCTGCTCTGTAACATTTTATTCCACCAAGTGTAATCTGCTGTTATTGCCTAATCCTTCTAGTAGCACTGTGCTGATCCATCTCTGTGCTAGCGAGATGGTGCCCAGAGGAACAGCCCCAAAAGGGTTTATTTCCTCATCTATCCAGTTCATAAAACACACACCTCATAATGTCAACTAAAACAAAGAGTCAGAGGTCCAGTGGAGTTGCAAATATTGGCTCCAGGTTGAGTCTCTCTGGGATCCATGAATCCATCAGTGAAAGAGGGAGCAAATCACTATAAATTCCAACTGGAATATAAGAAGCAGCTAAAAAAGAGGCTTCTGTGAATGGAAATTGAAGTTCCTGGAGCTCAGCCGTGCTGTCAGATGTTTAACTTCCTAGCGTGAGAGGAAGTCATTTACCCGGGAGGGAATTAACAAAGAAATGCTTCCATAATTGCAGTTTTAAATTGTTTCTCTTATCATCAAATTATAATCATGCATGGAAGCGACAAAGGGAAAGAAGTTCAGAACATGAGGAAGCATAAGCAGGATGATTTGCATGTTTTCCCTGAGGTATAGATCCAGCAAGAGAAACACAGTGCAGTTTAAAGATCAGGGGTAGAATTGCTGGGCATGAAAAGGAAAAAAAGATTTGCAGTGTGAAACTTGTTTAAACCAAATCCATTAGGCATATTTATATTGGCATAAATAGTTTCAAATTTTCTAAGTGTATTTCTCTAAGTGGATCAGAGTTTTGAGGGTGCTTCCATTCTCAGCAGTTGATAAGGAACATTTAGAGAGGAGTGTTAGAACAACTTGAGGATGTTCTGTCAAATGTTAAAAGCATTTGAAATCACTGCTGCTTCTTTCAATGATCAGCTTAAGCAGTGGTTAAGCTTGGGTTTTTTATAGAAGAAAATCAATCTTGTTTTGATAACATAGTAGTTTCTTTAGTGTTCAGTTCCCCCAAAGGTATTTTCCTCCCCCAAAGGGAATGAATAAAGGACTTAAGACAAATATAACAAAAGTCAAACCCCTCTTTCCCCACAATTTATCATAAAACACATGGATCTATATTAATAAAAAAAAATCAAGACTAAATCAAAGGATGAGTAAGGTTGGAAGAGACCCCAGTGTGTCCTCCCTGCTCCAGCAGGGCCATCCCGGAGCACAGGGCACAGGAGTGTGTCCATGTGGCTCTGGAACATCCCCAGGGAGGAGACTCCACAGCCTGTCTGGACAATGTGCTCAGGGCTGGGCATTGCCCAGGAAGCTCCCTGTCCCTGCTGTGCTGAGGATTATAACAAAGTATAACAAAACATTTGAAAAAATTATATCAAACAGTATAAAAACCACTAGAAACAGTATATAAAATAAATATATGTGAAAATAAATGTGATACAAAACACTAAACCCGCTGTATGAAACAATAAACCCAGTACATAAAACACTTAAGAAAGTTTACATAGAAAACTGTGTCAGGAAAAAATAAAGCATCCACGTCACCATGCCATGCCCAAATGGAGCGATGGATTTGTGGCATCTTCACACCTGGCTGCCACAGTCCCTGGGTGCTGGTCTAGAGCTCCAGAGTATGAGGTGTTCCCTTGTGCCCTGATGGCTTCTCCAGCCACCACAGGCTGGGTGCTCACTTTTGCCCCAGTGAAGAATGTTTTCATTGAATTTTACATCCTAGAATCTTCTGAGCTGGGAGGAATCCACAGGGATCAAATCTGACTTTACTGTCAGGAGCTGTGTGCTCTCTTTTAAAGATGCTCCCTTTCTTTGCCTTTTGCCATGCTAATTAATTATTGTTTTGTCTTTTGCCTTTAAAGATGCCAAAACTTGTATCTGTTGGCCCCAAATTCTGTCAGGGTTTGATTTAAATCACCATTTTAAATGACTTAGAGACATTTTTCTGTTATGTGTTTGAGAAAGAGTGGGTTGCACACTTTTTATTGTCACCAAGGCAGGGACAGAAAGCAGAGCTGCCACTCTTGTTACACGGCACTTCCACCAACTGTCACTTTTCACACTGATTTCCAGAGAGAAGCTCTGTTCCTTCTGCAAAAACCTTTCTTGCCTTACACTCAACTTCCCAATTTCCCTTCTCCAGGTCTGGTGCTGAAGAGAACATCAGGCCTGTGGTCATTTGTCCATCTGTCTGCAAAAGGAGGGTTATGGATCCATGCTGGAAATTCCAGTTAAATTTAGCTAAGTGGCAGATTTTTGTCACTTTACACTAGAAAAGCACTTTAGAAATGTGGAGGTAAATAAAAAAAAAACCTGTTCCAATCTGTTTACAAAATCTCAGCACTGTCACTGCAACATAAACACTTTATGCTATTATGTACTGTGGTGCGAGACATTCCCTGTCACTGGTGCAGTTTGCAATTACAGGGAAGTGAGGCAGAAAATAGCAGCTCTAGAATGGATTAAAGTAATGAAGTTTGAACTATTATTTGAAAGGTTGTTGTTATTTTAATAAATATTTAATCTCCTCAGCCTCATGGATCCCTAATTGATCTTTAACTATTATTGTTCCTGGACGTTTCTCATCAACTTCTAATTGCTGGTTTAAGGCAATGGAGAATCAAGAGGATAATGATAGTGGCTGTGGGAGATTGTTACAACATTCAAACATGCTTAATAAAATATTTTTAACAGCTCTTTGCTGGAAAGGAAGGCCTGAAACTCATATCAGCTACTGGAATGTGTTTCTCACAGTTCCATGATCATATCCCACAAAACCATTACGAATATTTCAGAGTTTATATCCAGTTTAGATGAATCTATAGAAAATTAAATTGTTAAAAGCTCTCAATATTAAAGGAAGGAAAGCATTTCATAGTACTGAAATAAAGCTTTTTGGCTGGTTATTGGAAAATCTCTTCCAGGATTCATGGAGCACGTTAGGAAAACATCCTTTATAATCCATGTATATTGTTTCACCCTTGCCATGGGCAGGGACACCTTCCACTAGACCAACAGTTTTAGTGGTAGTAATAATAATAATAATAATAATGATAATAATAATTAATATTTTGATAAGTGATTGTAGTGTTTTAAAATCACTAATGTTGCTATCAGTATTGATATTTTTTTTTTAATTGATATTATTATTATTTAAACTGGACAGATCTAAGAATTGATGTCAAATTTCATCATATTAAAAAGGTAGCAGCTTTTTATTATATTTGTTATTCAATTCTGAGACCCTTAGCATGACCAGGAAGCAACAGAGAAATTTAGACACCTCCAGCAGGAGGGAATTTTGCATTGCACATGAGAAAATGATAATTTTATTTTCTGTTTGGATTTTATTTGCAGTAAAGATAAGTTCATGGATTCATATTATATATACATATATAATGGGATTAGAACCTGGTGTTTGATTTGTTTTCAGAAGTGTTGCAGAAATAGAGCTGAGAGTTGGAAGTAGATGATCTTTAAAGTCCCAAATCATTCTATGATTCTTTGCCTCTGTTTACTTAGTGTTACATTTACAAAACCCTCTTCCAATTAGCAGATTTATTATATTTTGTTCTTCTATTTAGTATACAACATGATTTATATATATATTTTTACAACTTTCCTTAAGAAACAGTAGACCTCTTGCCACATTTGCTGCTACACAATGGCTTTTGCTAGAGGATGAGTCTTGCCACCACTTTGGTGACAGCTAAGTATTGAAATGTGTTTGAGGATTTCAACCATAATTAATACTTTGCTAATATATTCCAGGCTTCACGCTTCGGTAAGCACAGACATTGCCTAGGAAATCAGAAGTAATTGAAATGCTCTGAGAAGCATATGCTCATTCTGATTTTTATCCTGATGCCACAAAAATTTCAAATGCACTCCCTGTGAACAGTCAATGAAATGAAATGTTCTTTTGTGAACACAGGTCAGGCAATTGGCCATCATGTTCCTGGGTCAGGAGCAAGCAATTTGCATCAGCTTGCATATTTATATTTTGGAGAAAATGAGATCTGATGTTTAATTTCTTTTTAAATGCTTCTCAGTGGCTGAGAAGAAATGTGCATTTGCATTTGATCCTTTGTGACATTGTGCAATATTTGTGAGTATTGTTGGTGAATCTAAATTACCCCAGCTGATTAGAACAGCTCAGTGCTGGCTGTAAAATGGCACATACAAATATGAATGTTTATGGAGTTTGAGACAAGATTCTTGTTCCAAATTAATGTAGGTCTTCTGGAATGAGAGGAGCTACAACTTTGTAAGAGAAAAAAGTCTTTGGAAAGACAGGATTAAAGGTGTAGGATTTTCAAGGTGCTGAAGATGTGAGCTGGAACCAGAACTCCCCGTGCCCTGGGCTGATCTCCCAGTGTGGGCAACAGGAAAGGGGGGATTCTGTCCCTCTGCACTGCTCAGGTGAGACCCCACCTGCAGAGCTGCCTCCAGCTCTGGGGCCAGAAGCACAGGAAGAACACAGAGCTGCTGGAGAGGATCCAGAAGAGGGCCCAGAGCTGCTGGAGAGGGTCCAGAAGAGGGCCCAGAGCTGCTCCCAGGGCTGGAGACCCTTTCCTCTGGAGCCAGGCAGGGAGAGCTTGGGATGTTCACCTGTGGAAGAGAAGGCTCCAGGAACATCTTAGAGCCACTTGCAGTGCCTAAAGGGGCTCCAGGAGAGCTGGAGAGGGATAATTCATCAGGAACTGTAGTGACAGGACAAGGAGAAATGGCATCACACTGAGTTTAGGTTAGATATTTGGAAGAAATTCTCCCCTGTGAGGGTAGTGAAGCCCTCGCACAGGGTCTCCAGAGAAGCTGTGGCTGCCCCATTCCTGGAAGAGTCATATGCTTCTATTCCATAGAGATATTTTTTTTTTCAATCGTTCTTCCAATTTGCAGCTGATTTAAGAAATCCTTTTACTAAATCTAGAAACATTTAATAATAGGATTTCTTAATCAACTGTGATTTTTTTAAACTGTCTCCCTGAGAGTTCATTGCTGCACTCCAATTCACAGACAGACACAAATCCATATCTGTGGTATCAAAGCAGGGGGGCTCAGAGTCCTGTGAGGCTGTTGGGATCTGCAGTCACACCCATTGACCCACTGCATTCCTGTGAAATCCAACTGGCTTTGGAACTGCTTATTCCACAGTGTCAATATGGACAGCTGCATTTACCCCATCATTATGGCTGTGATGAGGGTGGTGCTTTACAGGGCAGGCTAATGATAACACCATGCTGCATCAATTGCTAATTAAAGTCACTCCACTTTTTGATGTTTTTCTTAATTAGTCCCAAGGGAAATGGGCAGGATGTTGAGTATCCATGCTGATTAGAAATACAGGAGCTGCTGCACTTTGGATTTTGTTTTGGAAAAAAAGAGAGTGGAGCTGCAGAGTATTCAGAGGGTAGGGGCTATGAGCCCATCATATGACCACTTTTAATAAACAATTTATCTGAGGCACATTCACTTCTCCTCCCCATTCAGCAAGTTTATAATGGACATCAACCTAACAATTCATAAGTTTACTTCTCTCTGAAAAATAATAGGTTTAGATTGGATATTAGGAAGAAATTCTTCCCTGGGAGAGTGGGGAAGCTCTGACAGGATGTCCAGAGAAGCTGTGGCTGCCTCTAGATCCCTGGAAGTGTTCAAGGCCAGGTTGGATGGGACTTGGAGCATCATCCTGGTGTAGTGGAAGTTGTCCCTTCCCATGGCAGAGGATGGCACTGGATGGTCTCTAAGTTCCCTTCCAACCCAAACCATCCTGTAACTCTGTAATTCTATATCTGCAGCTCATAACTAAAAATTTTCCCAACAGAAACCAAAACCATACTCCAAGCCTTGGACTAAAAATATTTATTTCCATGTACTGTAACATTATCAAACATCATGCAAAGAAAACTTGTCATGTGAGTAAAAATTGGCTGGCTTTAAGCTTGTTTTGATTTTTTCTTGGAGCACATCCCTGTGTTTTTCACTGAGTGCTGTTGTTCTGTGAGACACAGGTAATCAAGAATGTGGAAACAGGGCTCTGCAGCAGTCGAGGGCATTTGGCAGGGGGAAGAAAGAAGTGATTCTGATTTTCCTGGTGGGATCAGCTCCAGAGTGGGGTGCGTGTGTGCATGTAATGAGGAGCAGCGAGGAGAGTGATTTAAAGTGCCAATTCAGAGGAGTGAATGCTCCATGCATTAGAGTAAGTGACAGAGGAATCATGAGGTGCATCTGCTTTGGAACATTTAGAAAGTTGTAACCCAGCAGAAAATTAACTCAGTGTTGAAATCAGTGCACTAATTACAGCCAGGCTTTATTCTAGAATTTCACCTCTTCTTCATGACATTTAACTTACCAAAATGTGAGCAGGAGATCTTAGCTCATTTTTCCAACTGTGTGCAGGAATTACCATTCTGAGAATAAGCGTGTGTTGAAACTGGCACAAATAAACCAACAGGAATCTTAATTTAATCTTTTTTGTCTGTACATGTGGATGTACATGTATATCTATATATCATATATATTATGTATACAATATATCATGTATATCTATATGTAGATGGGTCATCTTAATGAAATTTTATTGAAGAAGTTAAAATACCCTGGAAAAAACCCCAACATATATTAAACTGTCAGATTTCCATTTTTCAAAGTGTATTTATTCCATTTGTTATGTGTATAAATGAGGATCCATCCTGCCTTTACGAGCCAAATAGAGCCAATTTAGGCTGCTGAAGGAGCTGCAGAATGTAATAGTTCACTCAAAGTCCTGTGAAAGGATTTATTGCCACATATATGTCACCTAATTTTGTTGTTTCTGCAGCTTAATATTCAAGTGTAAAACTTACCTGAGGTTGGTGTAATGCATTTTTATGGCTTTTTCGGTAACTAAACCAGAGTTTGTGGAAGCAGAGCACTGCTGGGAAGAGGGGAGGACAGGCTGGCTCCCTCTCACCTCACACTCCCACAGCAATGGCCTCAGGAGCTGGGACAGAGTCCCCTGTGTGGACATCTCCCACATCTCCCTGTTTAGACAACAGGAATCGTGTCTGGCCCATCAAGAAGAACATATCCTGAGAGCTACGTTTGGCAGTAGGATTGAGGGTGGGAGAGCATTACAGCAAGGGATAAAGGGATAAATAGCCCCAACACACATTTTGGAATTTACCTCTCAACTGAGATCTTTGCAATGTAGAAAAGAGCTTTCTGAACACTATGATCTCCTGGCTTCAACTGACACCCCCAAGATTTTGTACTGGTGGAGAACTGATCCCTGTTCACTCTTTTCCTGGCACTTAGGATTTCACAGAACTGAGTTTTGTCTCAGAATGAAGGATTATCCTGTGCTTCTGTGGTACCTGTAATCCTGGCCAACACACTAGAGAACAACCTGGAAAATTCAGGACTGAGCAAATCAAGCGACTCCTTATAAAACTTCCTGCCATTCTTCTGCATATCAAGGAGAAAAGGGAGTTAGATATATGTTATGAAAGAAGCATTTCTGGTGGAATTGTCCACAAAGCTGTCCACAATGCTGAAAGCCATTTTGAGCTTGTTCCAGTTAAATTATGGCTTTAGGGCTTGATGGTAAGGAATCCTTATGTTTCTGATTGGCTTTTAATGAAAAAATGGGATACTTCAGTTCTTGGGTTATCAGCTGCTTTTTTTTTTCCTCAGCAGACAAACAACCCTCAACTTTCTGTGTACAGATAATCCAATATTAAAGGAAAGGCCTCTAGAGTGCAAAGCACGTTAATGATTTTTTAATTATTATTACTATATTTCAGAACAAGTGGATTGGAAATGTTCTGATTCAATTTTGAACTAATTCTAAAAGCTTATTTCCTTAGATGCAAAGTTCCAAACCCTTACCTTATTGAATGCACATTTGCCTAGATTTTGTAACAAGAGCATCTAAAATTAGAATTCAGACACAATGGTGCTGGATTTGCAATTTAATACAAGACCTTTAGGAATCCTGACAGTTTGCTCCAGGTGATAAAATAACAGTTGCCACTTTAAGAGATAAATTTTCCCACTATTATCATTGCAGCATTTATGCAGCTATGACTAAGAGTGACAGAAGAACTCTTTACTAAAATAAATGGCCTGGTCAACAACCTTTTGGTGGCAGATAAAAGTTTCATGTCAAGTGACTTCAATGACCGGGCAGAAGGTAACCTGACAACCTGCAATAAATAAAGGGCCCCCACGGGACAGGTCAGGAAGCATCAAGGAAGTTTCTACTCCTCCAAAAGTTCCTCCAGAATAATTTAAGGAACAAAGAGATGCTGCTTCAAGATGTTCAACCAGAACAAAACTGCTTTGAATGCCTGCTGCCTGTTGATTTTTATATCAGGTACAGACAAACGTCTGGGGGGGGGGGAAGTGGAGCCATCTAAAAAGACTTGTCTGATACTTCATCCCACATTCCTATTTATTTTTCTACGATTTTGTTGTGATATTGCCCTCAGTGACTACCCTGCAAGAAACATAAGAGACGGAGAAAGGAGGAAAGGTGTTCTGGAAAAATACAATCCTGCCATGTGGATGCCAATGTGAGGAGGCAGAAAGAAAATACATTTACATTTACATTAATGTACATTTGCATTAGGGATCACTAATGAAGTTGAAACATAAATGGTGTAAATAAAGCTGTATCAGTCATTAATACTGCTACTACTGAAAATAATCTTGACTTGACTTAAAACTGAGTAACTTTGGGGCAAAAGTAGAGTTATGAAGGCAGAAGGTCATTGAACACCATTCAGCTCTGAATGGTGTTACTCTGCTTCTGCAGGACAGCCACCACCCTGTAATTCCCCTTCACAGGGATAGGTAACAATTCCAGGTGTTGGACGTGCAGGGTCATTCACTACCCCCACCTTAGGCTTCATGCAAAACATGTTCATGCCATCAAGAATGAGACAAATCCTCTGCAGGAATTAGGGAGTTGAGTGAACTTGTAAGAATGTTAGAATTCCCGAATCCCAGAATTATTAATGTTGGAAAAAGACCTCCAGGATCACTGAGTTTGAGCTGTGCCTGATCCCCACTGTGTCACCAGCCCAGAGCTCTGAGTGCCACATCCTGGCCTTCTTTGGACAATTCCAGGGACGGGGACTCCAACACTGTTGCCCTTGTGTTCAGCCTTCTGATTGTTAGCAGATAATTTTTTGCAGTTTCTCACACTCTGTTCTTGTAAACAATGAATGTTTTGCATTCCTCTTTGGAAGAAGAGAGAACTGATGGACTGTTGATGGGACCTATGGGGTCAGGAGGTATTATCCTCACTGTCCAATCCATGATCACTGTTGGAATTCTATAAATAGACATGAAATGTAAATAAAGTGCTTCTTTTCCTGATTGATTCGTCGGAGTCACTGAGTGTGTGTCTTTCCTTCTGTGTCATTTGGTGACACACCACCTTTCTGGGAAGCCCCTTCCAAGGCCTGACCATCCTCTCCAGGAAGAAATTACTCCTGATGTCCAATGACTTGAGGCCATTTCCCCTTGTCCTGTCCCTGTTCCCTGGGAGCAGAGCCCAACTTCCTAGAGCTGTCCCCTGCTGTCAGGGAGTTGTACAGAGCCACAAGGTCCCCCCTGAGCCTCCTTTTCTCCAGGCTGAGCCCCTTTCCCAGCTCCATCAGCTGCTCCTGGTGCTCCAGCCCCTTCCCCAGCTCTGTTCCCTTCCCTGGACACACTCCAGTCCCTCCAGGTCTCTCTGGCCATGAGGGCCCAGAACTGGACACAGCACTCGAGGTCCCTCAGCAGTGCCAGCACAGGGCACAGCCACTGCCCAAGGCCTGTGGCCACAGCAGGGCTGGCACAGCCCAGGGGCCANGTAAATAAAGTGCTTCTTTTCCTGATTGATTCGTCGGAGTCACTGAGTGTGTGTCTTTCCTTCTGTGTCATTTGGTGACACACCACCTTTCTGGGAAGCCCCTTCCAAGGCCTGACCATCCTCTCCAGGAAGAAATTACTCCTGATGTCCAATGACTTGAGGCCATTTCCCCTTGTCCTGTCCCTGTTCCCTGGGAGCAGAGCCCAACTTCCTAGAGCTGTCCCCTGCTGTCAGGGAGTTGTACAGAGCCACAAGGTCCCCCCTGAGCCTCCTTTTCTCCAGGCTGAGCCCCTTTCCCAGCTCCATCAGCTGCTCCTGGTGCTCCAGCCCCTTCCCCAGCTCTGTTCCCTTCCCTGGACACACTCCAGTCCCTCCAGGTCTCTCTGGCCATGAGGGCCCAGAACTGGACACAGCACTCGAGGTCCCTCAGCAGTGCCAGCACAGGGCACAGCCACTGCCCAAGGCCTGTGGCCACACCAGGGCTGGCACAGCCCAGGGGCCATTGGCCTCTTGCCCACCTGGGCACACCTGGGCTCCTGCCCAGACTCTGTCACCAGCACCCTCAGAGCCTTTTGCAGCTTTTCAACCCCTCTGCCCCAGCCTGGAGAGGGTTGGAGGACCCAAGGGTAGGACCTGGCCCTTTACCCTGTTGGCCTTGTCCCATCTATCCAGCCTGTCCAAATCCCCAGATGTTGAACTATTGAAAAGCAGGTTTGTGAACAGATCTCACCTCCAGTATTGTGATTATTATTTATGCAATATATGACCTAAATTCCAGCAGCAAGAACTTTGACTCAAGTTTTGGAAGCTTTATCAACAGCAGATGCTGCTCATGCCTGAGATATCAAGGACAAGGCCCAGGAAACTGAGAACAGAAGAAAAAGCAACCTAGCAGCCCAATTTCCATAGGAACCAGGCCTCCTTGCTTTAGAGAGTTTTTCCCTAAGCAAAATGTATCCATGAGCAGCATCCTCTGCATAAACATTTGTCTAGCATTAAGACCTTCCTAAAGAAAAAGCAATTATTGTCTCCCTTCCAAAGCTCCAGGGCAGAAAAGACCCCAATGTCCTGACCTCAGAAGGGATGAAGCAATGTCAACACCAAAGATAAATCATCTCATGATTAAGCCATACTTTTTGGGTTTTAATGACCTAGAAAGTGGAGTTCCTTTTCTCTTTTTCCTTGGCAATTTCTCAGGCTTTATTAAATGTTGCAAATTGGAGTTTGCCTTGTTTTAAGACAGTTTGCAAATGTATTCCTCCCCTCCTTGACTCGCTCACGCAGGGTCAATTTTCTGCCTATATTACAATTCCCACAGTCCCATCAGGAACAAAGAATGGTTTTTCAGGAGCCTGCAAAAGGAGACAAATGATCTGTGCTCGAGTCTAATAACCATCCTGAAGAAGACAAATGTGTGAATTGCAGAAGTTTCACCTGAAAAATCTCTAGTGATATACTAATTAAGAATAGATCTCTTCAAGCACTGCAAAAAAGGAAGGAACAAAAAGAGGTCCACTGAGACAGACTGGGGAAAAAATTAAATTACTGGATGAGAAGTGGCTCAATGCTGTCCCAGAATGCTTTGCTGAGGTAGGATTACAAACAACCATCATGTTTTTTAAACCAGACTCGGAAAGATTTATTGATCTTTGGAGGATCTGTAAACTGCAGAAGGTTTTCCATATGTAATATCTCCATTTCTGCCCTGTTTTCCTTTTCTACAGCTCTAACTTGGCAAACAAGTTTCTCCATATGATATTTTTTTTGGCCTTCTACTTTTTTTCTGAGTTCTTCCTAGAACTCTGTCTTCAAGGTGTTTTTTCCAGGTAGGTGGGGTTGTGTGGGCAAAGTTATTGACACCTCCTACATTTTAAACTGCTAAAATTAAACCACAGCAGCTGCCACCTTTAACCCATGTACCTACCCCAAGCCATCAAACCAACAGCAGCAGCCTGTGATTTATGGGGCTGATCATAAACAGCCCAGTTCAAAATACAGAAAGATAATGGATGAAACATTTTTTCTACCTTATCACATACAGTACAACTTTTGAGAACCATTTTCACATTATAGTCAATTTTGATTAAAAAAAATATTTAAAAACAAACTACCATGCTCCAGTAGTTTTCCATTATATTGTGCCCATCTGGTGAATTTTATTTTAACACAGATAGTTCTGAAGCGCTTCAAAGTAGCTCACTAATATCCTTAAAGCTTTGGAAATGACTTCTTTATCAGCAGTAAACTCCTAGGAAAATGCTACGTGTGATATAAAAGTATCACTATCTTGTTAAATGACACCCATTAATTTTTATCTGAAGCAACACTACTTTCTGATTTTCAAAGACTTAATGGTATCTAATTTTATTTTGCTTTTTAACTTGAAGTACTTAATCCTGCCTTTTCCCTATTTGTAAAATATGTGGGATATCAATGCACTTCAAAGTTTTGTGGTGAGGATAAATAATTTCTGAGATTATGAGATGTTCATACAGCAATGCAGACCTTACCATGACTTACCAGAAATGGATCCAAAAGGAGTTTTCCCACAATAATTCCATATTTATTTTAATAACTAAGCTGTTCCTTGTGTCTCCTTATAGATAAAAAGGAAACAGACACAAAATGTTGTCCAAGACCACAAAAAAAATTACCGTAATCATAGTCATGAAATCGTGGAATTGTTTAGGTTGGAAGGATCATTAAAGCCCATTCAGTCCCACTCCCTGCCACAGGCAGGGACACCTTCCACTAGCCCAGCTTGCTCCAAGCCCCGTCCAGCCTGGTCTTGGACACTTCCAGGGATCCAGGGGCAGCCACAGCTTCTCTGGGCACCCTGTGCCAGGGCCTCACCACCCTCACAGGGAACAATTCCTTCCCAATATCCCATCTGACCCTGCCCTCTGGCAGTGGGAAGCCATTCCCCCTTGTCCTGTCATTCCATCCGTTGTAAAGGGTCTCTCTCCATGTTTCCTGTCAGCTCCTTTGGGACTGAAAGATCACAATTGAGTCCCCCTGTATCCTTCTCATCTCCAGGATGAACATTCTCAGTTCTCCCAGCCTGGCTCCTTAGGGCAGGTACTCCAGTTCCCTCAGCAATTTGGTGGCCTCCTCTGGACTTTCTCCAATGGTTTCATGTCCTCCTTATGCTGGGGACACCAGGACTGCAGGTGGGGTCTTAGCAGAGCAGAGTGGAGGGGCAGAATCCCCTCCCTCACCTGCTGCCCATGCTTTCTTGGATTAACCCAGGATACTCTGGTACAGGACAGCAGGATAAGAAAGCAGATCTCTGGAAATTTGGATATTGAGAAATTACCAGAGTGGAATAAATATCCAAGGAGCTAAACACACTCTGAACCAAGACAGTACTCACTGACACTGAGCAGGCAAAATCTTATTCTTGGTGAGAGTAAATTCCTGTAGTCCATCAGCTCCTAGAAGGTTTTTTGCCATATGGAGGCTTCTCTTTGGCTGTACAAGCACATCAAGCTGTTCACCCTGGGAGTCACCAACGTTTGTGGGGACCTTCTGTCTAGGCTTGCAGTATAAATAGATTTCTTTTGGGGCTGTAGCAGTGTGAGTTTTATTTTCTTTCTAACCAAAGCTGAAATACTGTAGGGCACAGCCACACATCCAGAGTCAGATGTGGACAGTACCGAGCCTCTGCTCTCTGTTTCACATCAATTTGACAATGAAGGCAGTTCAGAGGAAGCCTAAACCTGGAGTCTTACCAGGCAAATACTCCAGCTTTAAACCAGAATGGTTAGTCCAAAATAAATGTCAACTATGTGGACACTTCTATGCAGGAAAGATACTATAAAGATATCAGGGGAAAAAAAAGAGTACTCAGACATTATTAGCCTACTTAGCTAAGTTTTCTATGTGATATCCCCATGTAACAGTCACGAAAAGAGCTAGAAGTTCCTCATCTCATCCCACTTGCTTTGCTGCTTCTCAGATGCACCCAAGGACCTCCAAAGGAACATGTGTAGCTTGTGTATTCGCAGGGAGAGAGTCTCTGGCTGGGAAGAGAAGTTGTTTACTGTGAGAAGAAAGAGCCTGCATGACACTTGTGCTGCAGGGCACTCTTGGAGACTGCCGAAAGTTCAGTGCTCCCTGCAGGGTGGGACACGCCAGGCAGGATTCCTGCCCTTGGAGGAGCTGTACAGCCTCTGTGTGATCACTCCTGGGAGCCTGCTGGGAGCAACAGCCCATTTACTCACTGTACCAGTGCTTCCTATAAATATATTTATAACCTTGGCATGCCTGCCTTCCTGTAATCTCCAGGGTTTGCCTGGTTCACAGAAAGCCATTATGGGAACTGTAAACTTTTATGCTTGCCCTCTCTAGAAATTGTGTTGAAACTTTTATAACGGAGATTTTTCACCTTTTGCTTGTTTCTCCTGAAATCTTACTCACAAAGCAGTTCTATAAAGAATTTCAAGCAGTGTGAGGTGGACCCAGCTTGGTTTATTGTCTGCACCTGCTCCAGTTTGTTCTCTCTACACTTCACTACAAGAGCTCAGTTGTCACAGTCTGGGTGCTGTATTCACTGTAATAACATTGATAAATACTTTCTGTTCTTGTCCTAATTACTTGTGCTGAAGACACTAAAACTCTCCTTAAAAAAATAATTTCTTAATGCAAGATAGGAGAGTTTCTTTATCAATGTTCCAAAGAAAGGAGAAGGGAACACACAAAACAGAAGTTTTTTAGCAGTGTTGATGTTAATAATATTTTGGCAGGCTTGCTTCTGGTTTTAGGAACTGGAGCAATTATTATTGTCATGCAAAATTCTCTGCTTGGCTTCATAAAACTATTGCTGAAAAGTTAAAATATTTCCTGAACACTGAAGAAGTCTGTGTGGAATGTGAATCCCACTGAGTGGGAACAGCTGAGATGCACTGTTAATAGACAGCTTGCAAAACCTTCCATGACCCTACTGAGGCAGATACCAATTACCACGAGAAATGTTCATTATTGTCCATTTACCCAAGAGGTATCAAGCAATATCTAAGTACAGTTTTCTGCACACACAGTAGATGCACTTGTGTAATTGTCTGTGGCCAGGGACAGTGTTTCAGGACACCACAAAGGCTACTTCACCTCTGGAGCAGCACTGTTGGAGGAATTCCTTGAGGGAATGCATCATTAAAGTCTATAAAGTCCATGCAAATCCTCACATGACAGCCAAGGGCATTTGCACAGACAGAACATCACAGTCCTGCAATGGAAAGAGAAACTCTTTCCTATATCTCTAATTAAATCTGGAAGCCTGCTTCTCTTCTCCTGCCTTTTGCTCCCTGCAGAGCCCTGAGCAAAGCGAAGTTGCTGGGAAATGTTCTGTCCCTCTGTGCAGCTACAGAGGGGGTGTCATTGCAAGAGTGAGCCACACTGGCAACTCCAGTGACCACCCCAAGTGTCCTGTGCAGCCCATGGCTCCAACCTTGTTATTCATCATACTCAGGTGATGAATATACCTGTCAGAATAATAAGTGGCTGAGCCAAGACCTAAGAAAAAAAAGGGAGAGAAAGCGGGAGAGAAATGCATAGTCTTGATTTCAAACCCAAACCAGAATATTTGCTCTTTTTATCCAACAATTTAGCCAAACAGTAAAACAAGGAGAAAAATAAAATGCACAGCCTTATTAAATTCTACTTTAAGCTACCTGATACTAAACTGAATGTGAAAATGGAGCCCAGCATGCTTTATCCTTTAGCATGGATGGGAAACATTTCCTTATCCTGTAGGAACCCATGTCAAATCAATCAGAACAATGACCTCTCCCAGATGGGGCAAGGGAAATAACAGAGATAGTGTGGGATGGCAAAGTTTGTGGCATGGCTTGTCCCTTTCTGCCCTGGCTCAGTGGAGACAGGAACGGGAACTGTCCTTATAAATGGGTCAGAGCATCTGTTAACCAAACCAGGAGAGATCAGCCTTTGGAGTTTTTGTCTTTGTTTCTCTCCCCAAGTACCTCTTGTGTCTGGTAAATCACATCATCCAGCACAGAGCTGCAGTCTCCATGACATGCTCCATTTGGGTTTTCTCCCCTGCCAGTACATGTGACAAGAGAATGAAATGTTCCTTTTCTCCCCTGCTGAAATCCTTCTCTCCTGCCCATTATGAATTAGATTCACAGGCTGAGTATCTCTCCCTGTGATCAGCTTTCATTACTAATAACCAGCTCGTTCTGCCTTACTAGAGAGAGCTTCTGACTCTGTTCAGACATTTCAAACACAGGAGCACACAGACTTCTAATTAGTACTGAAATATTCTGCCTTGCACTAGCTACAAAGCAGTGCAAACACAGGCTGCAGAGGCTGCTCAAAGCCCAGGCAGAGACACTGACTCTGCTCGGTGTGTCTTAGCTGCCACAACTCAGATGTGGCAGGAATTGAAGGCTCTGCCCTGTTTGAGCACAGGATGTTGCCTAAGACCCTATGGAGTTACTGAACATTGTTCTCCATTCCAGGTCATCCTGGTTGTCACCTCGTGGTTGGGGTTTATTAATTGCTCCCTGGCCTTCTCTCTGCATTGTGAATCAATGATGTGATATCCTTGTTCCCCAGTCCCTGTACACTCATTTGAGCTTTGTTTTGAGACACAGGGTGGGATTGTTGGGATGTCCTGTGCAGGGCTAGGAGCTGGACTTCATTATCCCTGTGGGTCCCTTCCAACTCAGGATATTCAATTACTCGCTATTTTTCCAAAATAAATTTACCACAACATTTCAATCTTTTCATCTGCTTAGGAAGCTTAAATCATCTTTCTCTTCTACTCCTGTACCCCCAAATTATTTTTTTAAGTGGCAGAAGCTGGAGAAAGATAATGTATTTCATCTGGAGGAAGAATCAACTCCCAATCTCTATTTAAAAGTGACACACTTGTATTTGTTTCATGTGATGCCGGCCATCTCAGAGCAAAGGCTACTCAGAAGGGAAAATAAAAGCTCTGTTGCCTGCAGACAGAGCACTCAATAGTTTGTGTATCTTCATCATAAGCATTTTCATGCATCCCTTCACTAAATTAAATAGGTCATATTGCCTTGTGATTTATAACCCAGAGAATCACTTGATTTCAAAGGGACAGCACAGGGTATAAATCAAAGGCTGAGTTTGACCCAACCATCTCTCTGAAATGTTAGACTTTCAGAGCTCCTATTCTTTATTTCTGATACATCCTTTTCAAGATGGGGTGATAAAACTGAGCGTGTGGTTCAAGGTGAGCTCCCACACTGATTTACAGAATGGCCTTACAGCACTTTCAGCGCTGTGCTCTATTCTCTGCTTAGCACTTTGTAACATCTTGTTTGGGTTTTAATCATTGCAGAACACCGGGCAGAGATTTCCACCGGGCTGTTCACAATGACAGCTGGGACGTTTTTCCCTGAGTACTTACAGTTAATTTAGATCCCATCAATGTATCAATTGTTCCTTCCAGTGTGTCTTACCTTGCAGCTGTCACAGCGACTTTCAGCCCTATTGCTGCTGAGATACCAGGCTTTGTTCAGATCTCTTCTCCTCTTGTAGATTAACTGACTCTTGATAGTTTTGAGAAAATAGTTTAATGGAAATTTGGCCAGTTTGCAACTCTCATCTTTTCAGCACAGGGACAAATGTTCACAAAACAAAATAAAACAAAACAAACAAAACCCCAAACAAAACCCAAAAAACACCAAACCATCAAACCCTGCAATTTCCAGTGCAGAAAATAACACATATATAGTATTTCACTGTCAATACAGCTTTATTTATTATTAGCTCCTGAAGCCCACAGCTTTCTCAGCACAGTGACAAGGGGTTAACATTTGGTTTCTCATTAAATTAAAAATACTGAGCTGTTGGCTTTACCCCTGGGAGGAGCCAGGGAAGCTGTGGAGAGCTGCTCCCTGAACTGTGAGCCCAGGGCAAGGTGGTGCTCAGCTGCAGTGGCATTTCCTTGGCCCACACTCCTGGCTCAGAAGGATCTGAATGACCAGCGCAGCATTTTGCTGAACCTCTTTGCCCTTTGATCCCATTCATTAGCATTTTAGGTATCACTCTGCTTGGAAACAAGCAGCCTATGGCAACAGGGAATGCTCATTCATCTCCCCACCACTCTTCAGGCCTTTCCCAGGGTTTAAGGTGACCTTGCAGCTTATGAAGGAAAATAAAGGATTGGAGTTAAATGAGTTATAAATGATTGACCTACCTGGATGGCAGCTGATAACGTGCTGGAGGCTGCAGGGTTCAGATACTGAACTTCATTCTGAGTGATAGACGCTATAAAGTGGAGATAACTCACATTGTAACAGTGACATTTCCAGAGAACTGGAATGAAAAATCAGGGGATTGTCCTGCAGTCAGAGACACAGCATGGCACAAACAGGCAAAAAGAACAATTATTGCAGCATTAAGCTGATAAGAGCAGCATTTTAGAATGATGTAGTGAGTTCAAGAGCTGCTTGCTCTTTGCTCTGCTCAGCCAGGTAGAGGAATGCAGTGTAAAAGGCCAGCCTGTGCTGGCACAGCAATCCCAATTTGGGGAAAGGAGGAAAAAAGGATTGGAGTGGTCAAAGCAGAGCTTCTGAGATTAAATATATCTTGTGCCTGGCTATGAGGACACTTTGAAGACAGGCTTAGCCTAAAGAATGATGAAAATAAACTAATTTATTTCTTGTAGTCCTGCTGCAGAAGAGAACAGAGTGGCTTCAAGTCAAAATTAGAGCTGATTGAGATTTTAAATAAAGAGCCCTTAAAATGTTCCTAAATTAAATATATTTTTTTTTAAGAAGTGCAGTAAAGCTGTCAGTGTAAAGCATTCTTCCCCTGGGCCCAATGGAGAATCAGAGTCTGCAGTTGTGACACATGTGGGGCCCTGGAGCTCAGATCTTGGGTCTGAACTGACCTAATTGCTGAACTAGTGGATGATTCTTTATTACTTGGTGATTATTCCACTATTTTTTTTTCAATTAATCTTTTTTCTACTCAAGAGCTTAATAAACCCTTTTGAAATCTATTTTAAGATTTAAAACAGTTCGTCTTTCACTTGTTTTTCATTTCATATCATCTTCCACAGTATTTTGTATGCCTACACCAATATTTTTGTAATCCCATGTGTTGATTTTGCCTTTTCTTTAATTTCTGGATTTTAGATTTTGTGTTCTTTCAACATTCACATACAAAGAAAGTATTAGAAGGAAATCACTTTCCTGCCTATTCATATATCCTGGATAAAGCAGTGATCCTGTTGCCAGGTTTCATTTTGGAAAAGATAAATTCACTTCTAAACTCATGTAGAAGTATTAAAATAGCAAATATGAATTATTTCTCATGGAGTGAGGCACAGAAGATCAAAAATATGCCAGTGGTTTTGGTCCATACATACATATTTACACACATAACAGCCTACAGAGAGGCTGTAAAGTTCTGGTTGAAGAATCAGGGAAAATGGGGGATTTCTATTATTCAATTTCTAAATTAACAGCATTGTATTCTTTAAGCTTTGTATGGGAAACCTCTACACGCAGAAGAGCACACATTGAAAACACGGACTCTCCTTTAATTGCAGTAGAAATCCTCAAGGATTGCTCCCTGTGGGAAAAAAAACATGCAAAAAACCTCTCAGATATTTTGAAGCACTAGAAATGGGGAAAGACTCATGATTTTGCAGCAGTTTTGCTGCTCCATCTAAGATATCTTACTGAAAATGCATCCCTTAAACCAAAATCACTCTCCTGGGTGACCTTGCTCTGTGCCACAGTAGCTTCAGGCAAAGTGTTTCTTCATCTTAGGAAATGGTTGCAACAGCAAATCCTTTACAGGGACAAATGCAATTTCCATCAGATTTGAGCATTTATGTGATCAATTTTTGCTCAATTCACACACTGAGGTGGTAATAGAATAAGGGAATAGAATGTCCTGAGGTGGGAGGGACACATCAGGATCATCCAGTCCAACCCCTGGCCCTGCCTAGACACCCCAGCAGTCCCACCCTGTGCATCCCTGAGAGTGGTGTCCAAATGCTCCTGGAGCTCTGGCAGCCTTGGGGCTGTGCCCATTCCCTGGGGAGCCTGGGCAGTGCTTCCCCCAGAAGCTGAAAAACCTTTTCCCAATATCCTAAGCTAACCCTTGCCAGACACAGCTCCAGCCATTCCCTGGGTCCAAGGAACAGCTATACTCAATATTTTATATTTTTCTTCTTACTTCAGATGTAAGAACCCTGTTGAGTAATATTCTAGACAAATCTTCCATGTTTAAAAAAACCTTCTACATGTAAATAACATACAATGACAATATATATTTAGCCTGCAGAAAGCAATCTCAAGCTGCCATGTGAAACTGGAAACACAATAATCGCTGCATTTGTAACAGGTGAGTAAATATTTACAGCTCTGTGATAGGAATACTGCAAACAGCAGAGTAGGAAAGCATTTTGGAACAATGATTTGCAATTCTGAATACTTCCATATCATCTTTCATTCACCTTCCTTAAGGTACCTGGGAACTACAGTTTTGTTCATAACAACCTCTATTCCAGGTACCTTTTCCCCAGTGAATTCTGCATCAAACTCTCTTCCTGCACAGGTCTGAAAGAATTTTGTTTACTGCCAGCATAACCTCTGTTGAGTATCTGAAAGTCAAGTTGTTTTTCCTGCTTCATACATCACCTTCAAGAGTAAAAAATGTAGAGCTTGGAGCGGAAAGTTTTGTTGTTACTAAAATAAACAGGAATACATTTGTTCCTCTTTGATTTCGCAATCCCAGAGGTGAGACAGCAGATTGTCAGTGAGACCATCACATGATGCACAGTAAAGAATGGAAAAAAAAATCCCAAGGGAAAGATAGAACAGAGCTGGAAAAGATCAATTTTACATTCCTATTCTTAACATCCTGTATATTATAAGGAAGGCTTCATTTCCAAATATTTCCAATTGGTTTTGTTAAACATACAGGGTGATTAAATAAATACATGGAAATGTTTGGTTTACAGGGAAAATCATAATCAAGCTCTAGTCCCCCAAATTATTTTTGTTAGATATTGGAATGTAATGCTAGGGAAGGGAGGAGGAAGGGGAAGGGGAAGGGGAAGGGGATGGGAAGTTAACATTCTTGTTCCACCAAAGATCCTCACATCTACTTCCCTGACTCTACAGTTTCATCTTGTACAGGTAAGTTTTCAAAATTCATCATTATTTGCATCCTTCTCCTAATAATTTGTTAGAATCCTTGTGTACCTCTAAGTGGAAATGGCAACACTGAATTTAATTTACAAAACAACTCATGCCTGAAAGCAATTGGACATTTATATAGTTATAAAGTGTTTTTAGCTATGTGCAGCTTTCAGCTGGATAATTATTTTTTTTTCTGCAGCAGGACTAATCCTGTGCTTTATGTGCACCACATACTTCCCAATTCCATGTGGGATTGGTGTCAAGTAGAACACAATACAAGACACAAACAAATGTTGCTTACAACAAGTTTTACTTCTTTTTTTCTTCCCTTCCTTTCCCCCCCCTCACCCTTAACAGTTGCCATTTGTAATGTGTGGTTGTGCTGAAATGCATGAATCAGCTGTCACCAGTGCATTTCACACCTTGCTATCAGTATTGTTATGGTAAAGAGAAATACCAATGTAAAAACTTGAGATTTCTGAATGGAAGGTTCCCTTCCTTTATTTATGTATTTATTGAAACACAATTGTACAAATCAAATCCTTGAAGCAAACAGAACCCTGGAATGGTTTGTGTTGGAAGGGCCTTAAAGCTCATCTCATTCCACCCCCTGCCATGGTCAGGGACATTTTCACTAGACCAGGTTGCTCATAATTCACTTGTCTAGAAAAAAAGCCACTGATATTTCCATGTGTATATTTAATTTCCTGCCAGTGCTCCGACCCTCCCCATCCATGTCTCAGTTCTGCCTTAGAGCACCTTGCCAGGAGGACCCTTCCCACCAGATCTGCCCCTGAGGACCTGAACTCCAGCATGGAGCTTCTTAGGTCTATATCTGATTATTTTGTGCAATTCCGGTATGGAATATTTGCAGTGAAATCCACTTAACAATGTGCATATCCCTCTCTATTTAAAGAAATCATCAGTGAAGCTGCTGACCTGGTATCCCAGGTACAAAAGGTTTCAAAATTAGTAGCAGTAATCAAAAGTTGTCCATATTATATTTTTTTAAATAAATATCCACAGTTAATGTACAGATTGGGAGCTATAAAGATATTTTCTTACTATTCCCATTTAGAGTTAATTAGTTAATGTTAGATATTAGGAAAAAAATCTTTGAGGAAGGGGTTGGTCAACAGTGGAATGCACTGCCCTTGACAGTGGTGGAGTCGCCATTTCTGGAATTGTTGAAAAAATGTTGTGGATGTGGCACTTGAGGACACGGTTTAGTGGTGAAAGTGGGTTGGACTTGATGACCTTGTTCAAAATTAACTATTGTGTTCTATGATTTGGCTTAATCTAAGGTCAAGAGAACAGCTCGGCCTCTCCTTTGCTTCTTCTCTGTCCCACTGAGGTTTGGGGTGTGGGTTTGTCCCCAGTGGCATTGGGGTCACACAGTGCCTCATGTCTAGCGTGCTATCAGAACAATTTTGGTACCACGCACTGATGCCAGGGGGTTGAACGTCACTGAACCTGTTCCTGCACCAACTCACCTGTTCCATCAGGTTCCCAGACACCTTTGTGGGGAAGGATGGCACTTCTGCGTGACATCTCTTTGCATCTGAGGGGATGAAGGCTTCAAAAACCACAATTCCTTTGCTTAATTGTTTATGATCCATGCCACTTCTCCCAGCTGTGGCTCCTGGCCCCAGCTGCAGGGAACCAGCCTCGTGGAGCAGCTGGGAGCACATTCCCCTTCCCTGCAGACATCCAGGAGGAAAACTTGGAGTGCTCCAGGCCTCAGGCTGGCAGAAGGGATGTGCATCACTCAGGTAAATGCTCGGTGCCTCCAGGGAGGATGTTGGCTGCCATGTACCTCCCTCAGACCTTGCCAAAAATTATAGCAGCAACTGTGAGAGAAAAGTAAAAAGCAGCGGAGGCTGTTGTGCTCCAGCTGCTGGGAATGTGCAGCTTTTGTTTAGACTTTATAGCTCTAATTCTCATTTTGTTTACTTACTTTGTCAGCTTAGAATATGATTCACAATTATTGAGGTATTCTGACACAGAGAAACAAACCCACTGTTTCAGCTGCTGGGTTTGACTCACATTAATATGTATTTAATGGGGTTTGGTTGGAAAGCAGCTCCTGCAGTTCAGCAGAACTGTTCAAGGATGGGGTGTTTGCTAAGAAATAGGTCAGATAAAACTAATACAATTAGCTAACTAAAAACTCATGCTTCTAACTTTTTCCTGTCTAACCATTTTTACCATTTTCCCCAGTTTTATTATTTTCTCAGTCTTGTATTCAGTTTTCATTTTAATTAACTAATGACTGGAAACATGTCCTATTTAAAATTGTATTGCACTTTAAATCCAGAAGATGACAGGCAAATCTCTTTGGCTATTTCTTCACTGATACAACAAGAAGTCAAGGCATGTGTTTTTAAAGGTTTTAAAGAAAATTTTGTATCCTAGTAGCACTTATTGCAACCTGAATCTGTCTGTTCAAAAATAGACAACTTTATGCTTCCCTCAATACCAGATTTTCATCAAAGTTTAAGAAAAGCTTCCTCAGGTTTGGGTGTTTTGTCACATTAGTTTAGGCTTCTTCTCAGATGCTGCAGCATCATCTACTCTGACAGTTCCATTCCTGCCAGTTTTCCAGAAATATGGATTCATGCGGGTCCTCAGAGGCAACTTACTGTGCTCAAAGAGCAAAGTTTTGTCAGCAAAACTCATCTCTCTTAACTCTTTCCCTCCTCCTGCTTCCAACATTACAGTTTCCATGACATCTTTTTCCATAACAGCCATAGTTGATTAAGGACCTGTCACATATTCCTGGAAAGTCTGAATTCCCTACCTCAAAACCTAAATCAAAACCCATTCTTTATCCTATCCACCATTCTCCTCGAAATCCACAGAGTTTTTCTCATACTGTGATTTTTTTTTCTCTATGGGCATCTTCTTGCTCTTCTCAGATAGAAAAAGGAAAGCCAAAATCCCAGGAACAACTTCTAATTCTTTATTGTTGTCAGAATATAGGCACTGGAAGATGGCTGTGGAAAGGTCCAGGCAGAAAACAGAAGAGATTTCCTGAGGGCTGGAGTCCTGCTGTTTTGGAGCAAGGCTGGGAGAGTTGGGAATGTTCACCCTGAAGAGGAGAAGGTTCCACGGAGATCTTAGAGCCCCTTCCAGTGCCAGAAAGGGCTCCAAGACAGCTGGAGAGGGACTCCAGGCAAGGCATGGAGAGACAGAACAAGGGAGGATGCTTTTAAAATCGAAGAGAAGAGATTTAGATTAGAAACTGAGGAGAAATTGTTCCCCGTGAGGGTGGGGAGGCCCTGGCACAGGGTGCCCAGAGAAGCTGTGGCTGCCCCTGGATCCCTGGAAGTGTCCAAGGCCAGGCTGGACAGGGCTTGGATCAGCCCAGGATAGTGGAAGGTGTCCTTGCCCACGGCAAGGGGTGGCACTGGAACTTAGGATGATCTCTAAGTTCCCTTCCAACCCAAACCATCCCATGATTCTGTGATTTTGGAGTAAAACATAATTGAGAGACATTTCACAGCACGATTACTGGTGACCTACTAATTAAATTTCACAGGGGTGAAACAAGATGTATCTTCAGGGACAGTTATTGCACTGTAACTGTGCTAATTGCAAATCTCTCCCTCCAGAATACAGATCATTAAAAGGCTGGAACAGAAGACCTTAGGACTATTCTCTTTTTCCTGCATGGAAAATAATGTTCAAACTTTGTGCAAATTTTGTATTTGCTGTCTCTGTCTTTGAGGAAAATGATGAAAAGTAACAAACAGCCTTACACTTCTAAAGTGGGTATTTGAAGTTTGAGAAGTGGGTGGCAACACCTTCAATAACTTATTCAGGATCAAATACAGTGCTCTAGACTGGAAGGTCAACATTTGCTGTTTCTCGTGTTCTTAAAATTCTTCTCCAGTCTATAGTTCCTTAAGTATTTAAAACCACATTTAAAAGGATAATTTAGCCCTTTTAAGACAATTTATTCACTCACTCATCATTCCTTCAGCTACAGGCAATTCGTCCTTTTTTTCTCTTTTTTTAATAATAACATCCAAATTTTATGTAATATCCAAGTACTGGGTTTATTGATTATTATTGAGTCCTTAGAGTTCGATTTGTTTATTATTAATTGCCAGGATTATTGCTTATTATTACTTGCCAGCGTTATCAAAGAACAAACATTCATTTATTTTGCAGTTGTTATTTAGATTTATTTCAAGTCACTTCTAGCACCTGAGAAAGGAAAAGCTTCAGGACAGTTGTCTTATTGTCATCCAATCCCATGAGTTCATTATGATACTTAATAAAGCAAGAAGACCAATTAATATTACTCTAACAGAATCAACCTTTCTGCTAAGTCATTCTTTTTTAATAAATTTGTATTTAGATCAGAATTTTTCTGAAGGTGCACATCTTTACCTGGTGGCTTGCCTTTTCTTATATGTCAGGACAAAACAGCTTTTAAAAATATCTCATAAATCCCAGAAACAGTGATTTCTGCAACCAAGAGCAAGCTGTCTGCATATGGTCCTGTGATGATGTCAAAATAAACCAAACATGAGGCTCCCAAACGTCAGGGCAGATTTTCAGTTCCAGCATTTGGTGAATGCTGGATTGTAAAAACAGAAACTGAAGGGACATAGGGCTTAATTTTTCCAGAGTGCAGTCTTTCTGCCATTATTTTATATTCCAGTTTTTACTTAAAAGTTTCCGTCTGGAATACTGAAAGTTGTCCAAAGAGAAAAATTAATGTTTCCCGGCTTCACTTGAAACAAAGTCTTCAATGTCACCCCACACGTGGCACTGGAAGGCCTGAGGGTGCACCTGTAAGTCCCCTGCTTCACTGCTTTGCTGCTTCAGCAGCTCAAACATATGTTCAACTCAAGATAGGAGATCATTTTTTTTAAAATATATTTTATTACTGCACAAACAAAACAGATCAGAATACTGGGCAATATTAGGCTTCAGTTCTGAGCTTTGCCTGTTTGGGAACTGGACATCAAAATTTTATTTTATTCAGTGAGGTTCCTTTTCCTTTTCCTTTTCCTTCTCCTTTTCCTTCTCCTTTTCCTTTTCCTTCTCCTTTTCCTTTTCCTTCTCCTTTTCCTTCTCCTTCTCCTTCTCCTTCTCCTTTTCCTTCTCCTTCTCCTTCTCCTTCTTCTCCTTCTCCTTCTCCTTCTCCTTCTCCNCTTTTCCTTCTCCTTTTCCTTCTCCTTTTCCTTCTCCTTTTCCTTTTCCTTCTCCTTCTCCTTCTCCTTCTCCTTCTCCATTTTTTTTACCTATATTTTTAAGTATGTTTCACAGTTAAAGAACATCTAGAAAATGATTTCATAAATATCAGAGTGAATCGAGTACTCAAGGTTAAAATCAGTGAGGTTTCTTGTTGCTGGGCATTTCAAATGCA
>VWZS01010402.1:0-38779 GCA_013397075.1 Rhabdornis inornatus | reverse complement strand
TAGCCCAGGTTGCTCCAAGACTTGTCCAGCCTGGCCTGGGACACTTGCAGGAAGGAGAGCAGTGTAAATGGTGTTGGTTTTACCTCCTGCAGAAAAGTTATCCTGCTGAAGCAAAATAAACACTTGGACACAGCCTAGCAGACCTTGTAAGTCCATCATATTTCCATTGAAACATGATTTATGGTATTGACTTTTTTCCTAACCTTGCTGAAGATCACCTACAGAAATAGACATAATTTTTTTGAATAAACTACACCAATTATCTGGTTGTCCAAAGCTGAGGAATTATTTATTTTTCTCAGTGCAGTATGCCGGCCAGTATAATATAAACTGTCTGGGACTATAATCAAAGGGTATTTCTCCAAATCACTCAATGACAATCTGGGGCAATTTTCAATTACTCTCTGGACAGATTTTTCCAATGGACTAGACAGAAAATGGCAGGAAAGATTTAAGCAATGCCTTGTAAGTGCTGATCTGAGAACTTAGTACTAAATATCATCAATCTGTAACCTTCTGAGATGGGAAGATTTACAAACCAGGCTATTGAACTACATAAGCATTCTGTTATAGAACCCTGTATCTGATGATTCAGTATCCTGGGATTTCAGAATTAAAGGGAATAACTATAGACTCACACTCTGACTGCTTGCAATTATCATAGTCTTCATTAGATTAATGATTGTCTGAACATTGACCCACTTTCTTTCCTGAAGATGCTAAGAAAGGAGTTTCACTGAGTTCCCAGAACTGCCATGTCAATTTAGGCAGGTTTGATGTGAAAGGAACTAAACTGAGAGCCTTGGAACAGCAAATCCTAAACTGTCACTGATAACCTAAGAAATATCTTCCAGAAATTGTAAATTAAAATATTCCCAAAACTGGATAGAGATATGCTAGAATTGGATGCATTTTTTTCAGGTTTTTTAATGGTCCTCAACTATTTTTAATTTTTCCAGAACTGCAAGTTGCAACATTAGATATATTTGCTTTCTGTATTACACTCCTGACATGGGCATCAATTCTTCACATGGAATCATGGAATGGTTTGGGTTGGAAGGGACACTAAAACCCATCCCATTCCACCCCCTGCCATGGGCAGGGACACTTTCCACTAGCCCAGGTTGCTCCAAGCCCTGTCCAGCCTGGCCTTGGACACTGCCAGGGATCCAGGGGCAGCCACAGCTTCTCTGGGCACCCTGTGCCAGGGCCCTACCACCACACATGGAAGAATTCTTTCCCAATGTCCTACCTAACCCTGCCCTCTGGCAGTGGGAAGCCGTTCCCCCTTGTCCTGCCCTTGTAAACAATCTCTCTCCACCTTTCTTGTTCACCCCTCCAGGCACTGGAAGGCCGCAATGAGGCCACCCCAAAGCTTCTCATCTTCAGGCTGAACATTCCCAATTCTCCCAGCCTGGCTCCTCACAGCAGGGCTGCTCCATCACATGTGAAAAAAAAAAAAACAACAAAAAAAACCAAAACGTGTTAGCAAATGTCCTGCACCCAAATTCCAATCATGGTGTATGGTAGATTTTTCAACCATGAAATATCTGTGCCTCTCCTCACAGGCACATCTGGAGAAGCTGTCAGTGAAACATTCCCACAGGAGTCTCAGAATCTGGAGTGGGAGTCATCAGCAAAATTAACAGAAGAATTTTACTTCTCTAAAGCTGAAGTATTTCTGAAGAGCAAAATCAGTGCCAGATTCAAGCAACATTTTAAAGCAAACCTTAAGACTTAATGTTGCCTAGAGAAGCCTTGGCTGCCCCTGGATCCCTGGAAAAGTCCAAGGTCAGGCTGGACAGAGCTTGGAGCAACCTGGGCTAGTGGAAGGTGTCCCTGCCCATAGCAGGGGGTGGCACTTGTTGCGCTTTAAGGTCCCTTGTGGGCTGCAGTACAGGGGCTTTGCACCACCTAATTAGTGACTAATGAGTCAATCAGTCTCATCTGTCTTCTTCCTAGAGCCAGGATTAACAAAAACACAGTTGAAACAGTTTTTCTCGTGTTCTGGCTTGGATGTTTATTATATCTTATCAGAAATTAGGGAGAGTNTTTCTCGTGTTCTGGCTTGGATGTTTATTATATCTTATCAGAAATTACGGAGAGTATGACAGCACTTCCAGCTCCTTGCTAGAAGTAGGGAAAATGGCTACAGAGGCAACTGCTACAAGGTCTTTTAAGGCTAAACAGTCCAATAGAGTATTAACACCTATATTATTTATACTTTTGACCCAATAACTAGATTCTCATACCTGAAACCCATGAAGAAGAAGAAAGATGCACAAAGAGACAATGCCCAAAAACCTCATCTTGTCCTATACCTATTACTATACTATAAAAGCCTCAAATTTAAAACCCATCACCCTGTGAAAGCACACACTTCTAATTCACTACACACTCATGTTTTTTACCTCATCACTCATATTTAGAAGCTGTCTCCAAGGCCTCAGGTCAAAAGCAGTGTTTTCCAGGGGGTCTGTGCCTGAAAGCACAGAAAGCTCAAAAACTCCAGATTTCTGGGATCCAACAGTCCCTTCCCACCCAAACCATTCTGGGATTCTGTTTGTACACTCTGGGATGTAATAGCCAGTCCCTCCTCCTATCTCCAGCATGATTCTTTAAGGTAATCTTCCAGGTCAGGAATTCTTCTGTTTATGCATTTCTTCATATATAGCTGAAGACACATACACAGGCAAACTGCAATATCTGGGATGCTGTGACATCACAGCTCTTCCCAATGGGCCTATGTTTGCTCATGACAGAGAAAAAGGCTCTTCTAAAATTTAAATTCAAATGTATTTCACAGTCTAGTAAATTGCTCTTTTAAATTTCTTTTGGGAGCAGCCCTACTGCAATCAGACTATTGTGAATATTTCCTTTAGAGAAAGCATTTTCCTAAGAAAGCTGCAGTCAGCTCCTAGGCCAAATCACAAAATAATGACTAAGTGAGTGTTAGGATTTTGCACACACAGGCTTTTAGCAAATGAAGTAAACAAAGGAACAGCTGATATGGAGACAAATCAAATTCACCACAGCAGTCTTCCCATGTATTCCAAATTATCCCCAGTGACTGATGCCACCACCAAAACACCAAACAGGACCATTTTGATGCCCAATTTGTTATGTCTCCATTTCTTTCTGTGCTGAAAGGCTAATTAAACTGGTAATTGTCATTCATATCTCTTGCTATTATATTTGTATTCAAAGCTGCAATAGATGCAATCTGTGTGTATTTTTTTTTTTAATTTAAGCACTTTAAAATTAATTTGAAGCTGTACAGCAGCAATCAGAGTCTAATTAGTGAGATAATCAATTAATAAGCTTCTAACTAAGGGTTCTCATGTTGTAGATGGAGATGATTTCAACTGGGATGAAGTGCAAACTTTGTATTAAAAAATAAAAATAAAAATCTAAATCTTCCCTGCAGCCAGGAGATTAAGACTTTGTTTCAGAGGTATCATTTGAACCCCTGCGTGGTGACAGTGATTCCTGTGACTGTAACCACAAGAACTCCATTAAAATAATGGCTTTCTGTGGCCAAACCCACATGCCATTCCCAAAGCATTCACACTTCCTCTCTCCCCTTAATACATGCAAAGTGCTTCCGTAAAGCCATTAAAGAGAATATAAAAAATCAGTTCAAGACAATCAGTTATTTGTACAGGGAATTAATTGAAGGATGCAGGGAAGAAGTGGGGAGGAGGTTGAGATTAATAAACCTGAAAGCGCAGCCTTGTTGTGCCAAATGGCCTTTCCCCTGTAACTGTAAACAAATTTGGATTTTGGGCATTTTAGACCCCAAGGTCATGCATTAGAAACGGCATCAGGTTCCTCAGGGAACTCACAGCGCTTCCAGACAGAAAATCCATGCGGGAAACCCAAGAATTTGTGATTCATACAATGAAATGGGGAAATTATTTTTTTCTTTGTAAACTTTGCCTCCCTGTGCTGGCATTGCTGAGACCTTCGAGTGCTGTGAGTGCTGTGTCCAGTTCTGGGCTCTCATGACCGGAGACACCTGGAGGGACTGGAGTGTGTCCAGGGAAGGGAACAGAGCTGGGGAAGGGGCTGGGTCGGGCTCTGCTCCCAGGGAACAGGGACAGGAGGAGAGGGAACACCTCGAGCTGTGCCAGGGGAGGCTCAGACTGGACACCAGGAGGAATTTCTTCCTGGAAAGGACGGTCAGGCCTTGGAAGGGGCTGGTTGGAGTCCCCACCCCGCAGGTGTCAGAGAAAGGCCTGGGTGTGGCACTCAGTGCCCTGAGCTTGTGGCAAGGTGGGGATCAGGCACAGCTTGGGCTTGATGATCATGGACATCTTTTCCAACATTAATGATTCTGGGATTTTTGGATTTTAGCTTGATGGGCTTCTTACAGGAATATATCTGGGGCCATGGTAGTTTAGTACCCCATTAAAACTTTAATGAGCTGTGCTAGAGCTGAGAAGTGTGCTCAGTTGGACTGTGCATTTCTTCCCTGAAATAAATTTCTGAAGCATATGAAAAGCAAAGATGTGTATTTACTAAATAAATATTTATTTATTTATTTATTTATTTATTTACTACATTTAATTAGGGAATAAAACCTATTCCCTAGACTGGGGTGCACTAGAGAATTAAAAATTCCCCACCCTTGTTAGACTCCACTTATGTTGCAGTGACATACACAAGCCTGACAAAACCTACAGGAGTAACATTCAAAACCTTTGTTTTAGCTGAGACTGTAAGAGGATTAAAACAAGACTTTCCATATGAAGAATAAACACAACTAATCCTGTGTTTTAATGATGAGTACAGGTTTAAACATTATCTGATTGGAAATGTGCTAGAACGATTTTCCTGTGTTGGGTGTTGTGGGGTTTTTTTTGTGGGTTATGTTTGGTTATTGCTTGCTTGGATTTGAGTTTGGTTATTTGGGGGTTTTTTTTGGCTTGTTTTTTTTTTTTTGTCTGATAACAGGTTATGAGATGTATCAGGAAAATCAGCATGAAATACTCAATTCCCAGACAGAACTATTTGCTTATTTTCAATCTCACTGAACTGTAATAGCTTTACCATTGAGCCACAACTGTTTAGAAGTCTATCTCTTAGTTATCTCTTTTGTTTTCATCTAGGATGTTTAAAGACATCTCTCTCACAAACAATCCATTCTGTATTGTGCATTCCAACACCAAATCCACTGCAAAGATTACACTGTAAGGTACAAGCCTGGGGTGAAAAACAGGGGGTATTACTGGTGTAGGGCAAAAGACAGGCATCGATGTAAAATATAACAAACAAACAAACAAACAGATAAATAAAAATTAGGAACTTTTAAAATCTTAATAAATTCAAAAATATAAGACAGATCCAGATTGCTGTCTCTGCCTTCATCCTTACTGCTCTTCCATAGACAATTTGAATATTTCTGCCTAATATTTCTACTTTTTTTCTTCTCTATGAAAAGACAAGTGTGAACAAGAACACTTATGAGGTTTTATGTAATTTTCTGCAGAATCAAATCTGTTGTTACCACAGACACATTTTTGCATATGTTTACTTGCCTAGGTGAAGTTACTGAAAACCGTAAATTTAAAATTAAAATTTTAAGTATACTTCCCCTTTTCCAGCACGACTGCCAGATTAATTTGCATCTGCATTAATTTATCCCTCAGATACTTGAGGAACTTAATTTCAGGTGATATAAACATGACTGACCTTCTTTTTACCTTTGATAATTGAATGATGAATGCAACATTTTTCACTCAGTTCTAATCACAGGATCCCAGACTGGTTGGGGTTGGAAGGGGCCTCTGGAGAGCATCTGGTCCAAGCCCTGCTGAAGCAGGGTCACCAGAGCAGTTGCACAGGATCACACCCAGGCAGGTTTGGAATGTCTCCAGAGAAGGGGAACCCACAGCCCCTGTGGGCAGCCTGGCCAGTGAAGATGTGGGCTGCCAAATCTCGCCTTGCTCTATTCCCAAATCCCACAGGTTATGAACATCAAGGAATGTCCCATTGTCACAACTGTCCCTACAGCCCCATCCATGAAACCAGGAGTTGATTTGGGTTCCATTTCTGGCCACACAGTTGTGTTTAACCAATGAAATGACACCAAAGAACAGCTTGGTCACCAGCAATTTTCACTTTCACCCGCAGGTTCTGGCCTGTGGTGTCCTTTGGGGAAGAGCAGCAGTGGATGCTCTGTGCTCTGGAGAGATCCTGGCACACTCTCAGCACCACCTCAGCCTTGGCTGTCGGAATGTCCCATCCTCCTTTATCCCAGGGTCTGCTTCCATCTCCCTCTGGCGTTTCTGACAATTCCCAGTTGTGCTGGCTTTGGGCTGGGGTGGGTTAATTTTCTTCCCAGGGGCTGTTTTAGGGCTGTGTTTGGGTTGGTGCTGAACACAGGGGTGATAACACAGAGATGTTTTTGTCATGGCTGAGCTCACCCAGATCCAAGGCCCCTCCTGCCCTTCCTATGGCGACCCCAGGGCTGTCCCAGACCTGTCACTTCACACTCAGGATATACACTGGGGGGAAGAAAGAGGACGGGGTGGCGTGTGGAGGGATGGTTGTTGTCTTCCCAAGTCACCATTCCGTGGGATCTCTCCTGGATGTGCTGAACACCTGCCCAGCCCTGGAAAGGGCTGAAGGAATTCCTTGTTTTGCTTTGCTTGTTTTGTGTGGTGGCTTCTGCTTTCCCTGTTAAACTGCCTTTTTCTCAACCCACTTCAATTTTTACCCTCCCAGTTCTCTCCCTGATCCCACTGGTGTGGGAGTGAGGAGATGTGAGGTCCTGTCTGGGGTTAAACCACAGCACCAAATCTCATTAACAACCACTGACATTATTATTTGTTTTATTTCTATGACTCTCATAACACTTCTGCAATAAGGAAGAAAAAATCCCACAGAAATAAATTTATTAAATATTCTGTTGCAGACTTATCTAATTGATTAAACTAAAAATGATCACACCAAAATTTGTGTTACAGCAGAAGTTTGAAAGCAGGAAAGTTCTTGCTGACAGTCTAGAAGGCTGGGTTTAATCCTGAGATAAAATGATTTAGTGACTCAATTTCCCACATGCTCTTTGCAGTGGTAACCCAAACTAAATATACTCTTTTCCTTTTTTCTTTTTTTTTCCATAATTCATTTCTTCAATCCTTTGAAGACTATCTTGAGAAATAGTCTAGGAGTCTAAAGATACCACCATATAAATGAACAGTTTTTAATATTTCATTCAGCGTATTACATCACAGAGTGTCGGACCAAAAATAAAGTAGTTTATTGGAGCTACTCACTGTGACATTGTCACCAAAATATTCTGCATTTATTTGTCAGAATACTTCATGCTGCAGACAAAATTATTAATCCATTGTTTATTAGTACTCATTTTTCTAAATAAATTCATTATTCCAAAGACTCACTTTTGCATTTTCTGATTCCCTCACACCAAATTCCAGTATCAAACATTACAGTTACACCTAATTTCATTTACAATTTAAATAAGATGTTTTAATCAATATTTACTGCGCTAAATACAGAACTTTTTTTTTTTGGTATCTGCTAAATAAAAAGAAAACATCATTACCTCAGAAATTTTAGGTATATGTTACCTTATATTTTTCAGTGCAGTCTCAGCAGGTTTTTACTGGGATGATGTTTGTGTGTTATCTCATCAATTCCTGATCCGTGTTCAGCAAAATAATGTAAACATTTTTTTTTTTTTAATGAAGACAAAAACCAGAAAGAGATCTATTCTTCTGATATAGTTAAGTATCTTTGGCAAAATATTCTGTATACCAGAGAAAAGAATTAATTATCTGAGGAAACAAGAGGAAAACAATAATGCCAATAGGCATGAGTTAATTCTGGGGACAGCCTCACATTTCCAATTAATATCCTATAAAGAGAATTTCCTGCGAACCCAGGGAATAAATAAAACACTTTTGGGGAAGCAGCATGTGGTGACTCACTAGCATGAGTGTAGAATCACACAGTCATGGAATATCCTGAGCTGGAAGGGACCCACAGTGATTGTGGAGCCCAAACCCTGTGCATCCCTGAGAGCATTGTCCAAACACTCCTGGAGCTCTGGCAGCCTTGGGGCTGTGCCCATTCCCTGGGGAGCCTGGGCAGTGCCCAGCACCCTCTGAGGAGGAACCTTTCCCTGATCTCCAGCCTGACCCTGCCCTGGCTCAGCTCCAGCCATTTCTTAGGGTGAAGAAGAAGTACTCATGCACTGGGTTATATAATTTTAAAAAAGCCAAATATAATTGTTGATGCATTAGAAAAACTAAATTACCAGGAAAGTGTGTTACACAATTAAGAAATCCAAATGCGAGTGTTGATGCAATAGAAAAACTAACTTACCAAGAAATAGGAATATAATGCCATGAAGCTGGTAACAGAGATTAGGTGATAAATACTATAAAAAAAAAACCCACGCATGCAGACTAAATTAATGGCAAAGAAGTGGGTTAGGAGGAGTCCCTAATTGAGGTTTATTAGTATTTATTCTCAGCAAAACCAAAGACAATTGGTTTTTTGTTGGCTTTTTTTATAGGAAGGTCATTAATGGTATTATTTTCCTGAGTGGTGCCTGCTGTGAGCAATATCAATACCCAAATATCCTGGATCCAGTCAGTTTTTATGTTGCCCAGTGGTGCCTTTGAGGGTAAGGTGACTCATTCCCTCTGGCTTGGCAGTGGGAATATGGGAAATGGAGCTTCTGCAATAAAAAATATTTATTAAGGATGCACTTGTGAAAGCTGGTTGCTGAATTACCCAAAAGAGTGGCTTGCCTTGCTTGCTATTGTGGTATGTCTCTGTAGGGACTGGGAGAATCCCAGCTGACATGGATTCAGTTTCTGGCAAGACAAATGTTGTGGGAAACTTGGCCCAGTGAAGTGACCCTGGAGCTGGCTCTGCACTCTGGGTCTGTCCCCATGGGGACACTTCCCTTGGACAGGGAGTTCCTGGGGTTACAAAAACTGTGACCAGGGTCAGGACCCAGGGAATGGCTGGAGCTGGGCCAGAGAGGATCAGGCTGTAGATCAGGGAAAGGTTCTTCCCCAGAGGGTGGTCAGGCACTGCCCAGGCTCCCCAGGGAATGGGCACAGCTCCAAGGCTGACAGAGCTCCAGGAGTGTTTGGACAATGCTCCCAGGGATGCACAGGGTGGGATTGTTTGGGTCTGTGCAGGGACAGAGGTTGGACTCCATGATCACTGTGGGTCCCTTCCAGCTCAGGATATTCCATGATTCTGTCAACATTTATAACCAAACAAGTAAATTAGGATTTTGTTTGTTTTGTTCATTTCCCCATACAAACACTATAGTAAAAACAGGACCCTCATTTCTGCTAGACCATCAAGGTGTGTGTAGCTTCCTTTAAGCTTAATTCCCTCCAAGACTCAGAAAAATCTAGAATCTAAAAAATCATATTGTAGGACAACAAAAAGAAGAGTAATTTTGGTTATAAACCAGAGAAAACTCAGAGGTTCTTATGAAAAAAGAGTGAAAAATAAGGCTTATAATTGTCTCCTATTTGCTTGTTGCATCTCTGCAGAGAGATTCTGATTCCCAGGCACACCCCCAGCCTGGGATTCTTCCCAGGCTTTCTGTGTTGTGTTAAATTTCACTTTGGAGTTTCCAGGTGCTGTTCCCTGCCCTCCCATGTGTCTGGTGCAGTATCTCGTTTCCATTGCCCGGTCCTGCCAGTTTTGAGGAAGAGTAGGAAAGGAGAAGCTCCCCTGCTCCCTTCAGTGGTTTCCCCTTGACTTCAAGCAGCTCATGAAGACCAAAAAGAGGTCCTTCCCTCCTTTTTCCAGATCAATTAATCTTCAAAGAAATATCACACAATAAGCTGCAAACAATAATTAAAACACAGAATTTCCTCTACAAATTGCTACAAGCCCAAATGTACTTTCTAGTTTGAATATATAATTAATGCAAATGAAGCGCTGTAATAAAAGCTCTTGGAAACCAGATCATGTATCAGAATGCAGCAGCAAATAAATATTTCCAGTAGGAGCTAAACTTTCTTCCAGCCCTCACTCTTTATCAGGGATAACCTCCTAACAAAACAGCTCAAACTACAGTCCTGGATTGGAGATGCCACTCCAGAGGTGAAGGCAGACTAATTTTTACAGATGGCAGTTCCTAGAAGGGTTTTAAATGCTTTTTTCTGAAGTTTTATCCACTGTGAGAGAAAAAAATATAAAGAATAATTATCTCTATACAAAGCAAAAGAGGAAGTTTAGCTGAATAACTAACTACAGGAACCCCTAGGATATTGGGACATTTAGAGCTGAGTTTCATGTCTCAAATGTATCCAGTGAAAGAAACAAATTAAGAAATAAATAATTTACCTTACACAACATTTCCATGTCTCTGCTGTTTGAACTTCTCATTGCTCTTTTAAAATATCCTGCAAAAAGTCATGGTTCCGTGTTTTAATTTGCTTCTTTGTATCAAAAGAAGGTTTAGAGTCATTAACATGTCACATCTTGCTGTACCCCATCACTATCTGGAATGTGAATAATTAAATCACTGAATCATTAAGGCTGGGAAGGACCTCCAAGATCATCAAGTCCAACATTTGACCAAATCCCACCATTCCCACTAAACCATTTTATGAAGGACACAAGTTTCTGTACAAGGACACAAGTTTCTGCACAGTACTAATAAGGACTTTTATTTTCTTGGCCAAGGTGTTTGCACAGAGAAAAGGCTCTAATAAAATGTTGTCTGTAACCATAATTTCTTCAAATATTCACAATCCCTTAATATTCTTAAAAAAAACTGGGCATGTCCCTTACCCCCAAAATAAAATAGCACAAGAAAGTCAAATATAAAAAAGTTCAATGAAAAAAAAAAAATCATCATATAGGTCATTCTTTGACCAAGTTTAGTAGAAGCTAAAAACACATTTCCAAATAGGGAGGTTGGAACTGATGATCTTTAAGGTCTCTTCCAACTCAAACCTTTCAGGGATTCTCTAAAGAGAGGGAAAATTGTGGAACTATTTTCAAGTATATAAAATCAGTGATAGTACTCAAGTTAAACAAGAAGTAAAAATTAGGATTTCTCTTGCTTTGCTTTTGTTCTTGACATCCCAAAAATAAAATTTACTGTTTTTTTTTTTTTTTTTTTTTTTGGTTGTTTTTTTTTGCTTAAGGTAGAGAGAAGTTATAGGAAAAAAAACCAGCATAACTTTTCAGTGAGGGAAAATCCATGGTAGATAGTTCCAACACAAATTATCTGCAGTGCTCAGACTGTGAACCACTATATTATATTGAGGTGTTAATGTTAGACATTTTTATTAATTTTATTAAAAGTTGCTAATATTTATAAATGTTTATTAATTTTTAGTAATGTTATTAATGCTACTTTTTTTTCCCCTGCACCGCCATACACACTGCCCAGGTTGTGCCTGCAAACTGATCCTGTCACCCACTTTTGGGTCAGAGATTCCTTTATCTCCATCTGACATGGAAGTTATTTTGGACCTGCAGATGAGGTTTGGACAAAAATAGTATTTTTTTGCATAAGGCAAAGCTCTTCTGGAAGCTATTACTGAAAGTAACTACTCTTGTTGGTTGTTTACTCAGCATTTTGGAGTTTACAGAAGGTGTGTTGGTTCCAGTATTTCATTAATATGATTAAACTAAGCTTATTACAGAGCAAATGGAATGAATTCAAATTACAGAAAATTTATGATGGTTCCTATACTTTATATATAAAATACATTTGCACCTGTTGGTTGAATAGAACAGTATTTTTTAATTCATTATGGGCTTGTGATTTATAGGTATTTTAGGTATATATTGTTTTTTCAAATATGTAATGAAATTTAATTTAAATACGAATGCGTATTTCTTTTCCAGAATATCCCCTTATTCTTGTCTTTTAATGAGTTTTATTTTTTGAGAAAGAAATATCTTTCATTATAAAATATTAATCAGAAGTAAAACACTATCAATAGGTTATTTTCTTTCAGCACAATGTGCTGCCAGTTACAAGGAAAATTGTTGCTAGAAGTGACAATGAATAGTTTCTGTATTAATAATCATATAAATATATCTCATTAAAAGCTAAGTAGTAATAAACAAAACAAAAAAAAAGAAACATTTCTTTGAATCCTAATTCTGCACTATCATTAAATGTTTTCTATATTTGCCCTTCTGTATGGCAAATTCCGTTAGGATCTCATTGTAGGGCTGAATAAATAAAGCAAAAAAAAAAAAATTCAAACCATATTAGCACTGATCTTGAGTTTAATCTCAATGTAACCTGAATTTATTTTATTTAATATAAGTAACTTTAGGATGTCTGACTGACCACCAAACAAGTCATGAGGTTTAACATTTGGTGTGCTGGAGTTAATCCAGGGAAGGGAAAAGGCTGGAGAAGGGGCTGGAGCCACAGGAACAGCTGATGGAGCTGGGAAAGGGGCTCAGCCTGGAGAAAAGGAGGCTCAGGGGGAACCTTCTGGTTCTGCACAACTCCCTGACAGGAGGGGACAGCTGGGGAAAGCTGGGCTCTGCTCCAGGGAACAGGGACAGGGTGAGAGGGAATGGCCTCAGGCTGTGCCAGGGGAGCATCAGGTTGGACACCAGGAGGAATTTCTTCTTGGAAAGAGTAGTCAGGCATTGGAAGGGGCTGCCAAGGGAGCTCCTGGGTGTTGGAGTCCTCATCCCTGGAGGTGTCCAAGGAATGCCTGGACGTGGCACTCAGTGATCTGGTGGTGGTGACATGGTGGGGATGGTGCACAGCTTGGACTTGATGACCTGGAGGGCTTTTCCAGCCTTAAGGATTCTGTGGGCTCCAAAATAAGATCTTTGATTTTCATGAGAACTTTTTCCTGGCTCAGGTAGTGCTGCTGTGATTAAGAAATTAAATAACCCATTACCCATAAAACTGTTCAATGCCTGTAACCCCACACATCCAAAAATGAACAGTAAAACTCCAGTTACAACACAAGAGTCTTCCAGGAACATAGTTTAACCAGCCAGAACACTGCCAGTTATCCCTATAAACAACTTTAGAGGGTATGAGGAGAGTTTGCCAAACTCCTCAGGGAAATCCTGGCTGCTGTGGACAGAGTTCAGAGGAAGCTCAAAGAACATTTCAGGATGTTTTATTGAACAGAGCGTGTGAAGCAGCAGGAGCCTGCACCAAGCACACAGAGCAGCTCCTGTCTGACAGCACAGAAATCCTGCGTGGGCCTTTTCCATGGACACTGAGAGGCAGCTGGGAGATCTGGCCCCACGACTGCTGGAGAAGCACAGATCTGCTCCCAAAAGGAGGAGAAGTCACCCTCTTGGGAATGCAAGAGGAAGGCAGCACTGGCAGGGAAACCAATGGAAGTCAGAGTAAAGGATATATATATTTTTTTTTTATATGTATTTTATATATATTTTTTTGGTAAAGCAGTCCTGAAGAAGAGACTTCCAGCAAAGGAAAATTGATGAAACAGGATTCTGAGCATTCTTGGTGACACGGTTTCTCAGTTTTGGGTGTCAAGCCAAGGCAAAATTCCGTAGCAAGAGGCAGGTCTTGGGTGAATTTCATGGTTCAAGGAGGTACTCCCAGCTCCAAAGAGTCTAAATAGGCAAGAGAGGGGTGGACAGATCTAAGAGGCAAAAAGGACAGGAAGATCAAATAAAGGATAAATTGCTTGCTTGGTGACAGTACAAAGAATAAAACCTTTCTCTTGTGTGCTCTCTTTCAGCAATTTCTCTGCTTGGCCACGGCAGTTTGTTTCTTCAATGACTTCATTTTTTACCAAAAAATTGTGTCGGAAGATGAAGCATTTTAAGGAATATGACCAGAGATCCCTAACATGTTCAGGATGTAATTAATTCCACTGCAGTTTTGCCCTTATTAATGAGTTTACTGCTGTTAAAATACTCAATTTGTCCAAAGCATACACATTTCTCAACTAAGCAGATTATCTAATACCTGGTAGCATAATAAAATAATAGCAATTAAACCCAGAGTATATTCACAGTGTAATTCCAGATCCTCCACGAATCACTTTGGTGGAAGCTGTGTCACTTATTCCCAACTCCCTCAAACACAATGCTCAAAGGTTAGAGGGAGTTGCCATCCTCTGTGTTTTCCCTGAACTGTATTAGATAAGAGCTTTTAATCAAAACTAGCATTTTTAGCCCACAAGAAGTGACACCTGGGGTGTCAATACAATAATATCTTGCGGTGTATTTGTGATATAATACCATATTTCTGCTTTGTGGCTGCTGATTTACATATTTTGAAAGAAATCTGAATATTCATTAGAAATCACCAAACACTTTTACCTCATTTTTCCTTCAAAATTTTGCTACAGATTGGGTTACTTCTTTTGTGAACCTGCAAATATCTTCAACCTACTCAGTATTTCCCAAATATGGATTGTTAAAAACATATTCAGAAAATATTATAAATTCAGTAATAGTAATATGCAAAATCATGCACTGAGAAATTATCAACATGAGCATGTCATTCTTGATTATCAAAATATTCAGTTAAAAATAATTTGGGAAAATCCTGAGATAAGTGAATTGTTTCAGCATTGTATGATTACAATATTTATATCCAGTATTTTTCTGGGAAGTTTGAAATGTCCGGTTGATGTACAGACTTTAAGGCTTTTATTCCAAACCTTAGCAAGCAATGAGCAACACATTTTCCATGAGAATGGAGCTCTTAAAATAGATATTTCAAGGTAATTAAATTGATAACCTCTGTACTCTCCCAGATCCATGTTTTATCATGTTTTTAACCCATTGGTGTGCCCATGCCCTCTGCAATTTCAGGGAGAGGGATTAGAGAGTGAAACTGGGGAAACTCTAACGGAAAGGGAACTTTATTTCCTTCAGCAAAAGAAGTTTGGTTATACTTTTGTTTTAAAAAATACTCATTTCCTAAGAAAAATAAAAATATTTTCCTAAAGAAATATTCCAAAGAAAATGGACAGTGCATGTTAAAAAAAAAAAAAAGTCTCCATGTCTCATAGGAGCAGCTCTAAAAATGGGTAAGAGAATAACTAAGGCCATTATCCCAATTATTTGAGATACTACAGCATATGTTGCAGTTCCAGTAATTACAATCTAAAGAGTGTTGGAATCCACTGCAGAATTATTATTTAATGCACTATATTTACTTTTAATTACTGTGTAGCTGCCTAGCCTTGAAATAGTAAAATATTTTAAGGTCTTGCAGGGCTATTTGCTCCAACGCTTAAGTCATCTCCATCATGATTTTTCATTTACTCTTCTTAATGTTTTATGCACAACAATATTTCATGGAGCATTTAAAGTTTGTGTTCACTTTTCTCCCTCCCAACATCTGTTTTTTTTCAGTAAAATAGTTCTTTAGCCTGTGGGAACTAAGGCTCAGAGGGTGATTATCTGAACCACCAGAAAAATAGAGGTCAAAATGCGCAATTTGTAATTCAGAATAAATTCACCAGTCCTTGGGACTGTGATATTTTCTTCTCAAATACTTTTGTCCTTCCTTTTGTTTATTCAAGCAGCATCAAGGACTCTCAACACCAACTGGCATTTCATATTTTTAACTTAATTCAGCTTTACTGCTTCCCCATCCATTGTTCCCTGACAGGGAGAATATACAACTTGCTGTTATAAATACTTTATGATGACCCTGTCTCCCGAACTCTTCATTCTAATCACAGTCCTGCCACATACCATCCATGTCACTTTGGATATATCGAAAACCATAAAAGTAACCCCCCCTCTCTCTTCCCTCTCAGAGTCATTTGTCAGAGGGCCATAAAAACAAAGCCAGGGTGAATTCAGGCGGAATTTCAGAGCACCAACAATTGCTTTTTCCCCTCCCTAGTGAGGGAAGTGCAATGATGGCTTCAAATTTCTGATTGAAAAATAAGCAGCTTCCATGTCCACCTTGTAAATTTATTTAAGGTTGCAATTTCACCAGCTTTATTTTTCTGCTCCCTTTTCTCCTCAAACAAATGGAAGAGGCAGGAAAGGGAGATGTTTTTCCACATGGGGCTTGGGATGGAGCTGAGGAAACTCACTGAGGATGTACAACTGTGAGGATGCTTTGTGAGAACAGGTCAGAGTTGGAGTCGCTCCACTCCCTCTCTAAATAAAGCTCAAAAATCCAACAGCAGCAGGAAGAAAGGATGAGTCAGCACAGCACTAGGGCTCAGGAGATGGAATCACTGTTCCTGGAAGTGTTAAAAAAGCATGTGGGTGTGACACTTGGGGGCATGGGGTAGTGGTGAACTTGGCAGTGCTGGGAATTATTTGCCTTGATGATTTTAGAGGGCTTTTCCAACCTTAATGATTTCATTACTAAAGTACCTCTTGATACCAAAGCAGGGATTCAATGATCAGGGGAAAAAGGAAATGAAAATTAACCTACTTGGAAAAAGATTTTCCCAACCATATCCATTGGTCAAGATGTTAAACTCCCATAATTACTACTGGTGAATGGCCTTTCTAATAATTTGTGAAGGAGAAATTACTGAGGGTTTTTTTCCAAGTTGAATATGTTATGCTTGTTCTTTATTCTCTCTTCTGATTTCAAACACCCTGTCTGGAGTTCTGGAAGGATTTCAGGATCTTGAGGAGAGTGACAAAAGAGCAAAGAAGGATCAGAACCCCGGGTTTCAGGATACCAGACTTTAATGTGTTCAAAAATGAGATAAGGCCCTGGAAGGAAGAAGGACCCAAGAAAGCTGGTTGATGTTCAAGGATCAGCTCCTGCAAGCTCAGGAGTGCTACATCCCAGCAAATAAGGAGTTCATATACATGGATGAAGTTGGAAATCAGAATAGATAACTTCAGCCACCCTGAACAAATATCCTTATGAATCCTGTTCCTCCTTGGAAAAATTTCCTTGCCGGGCTCTTTTAACCTGGGGTACAGAGCAGTCATTGCACATCAGTCACTCCAACCATCTCAGTGAGATTAATCTGTGCAGAGAAAATAAGTATTCATTATTCTAAATTAATTTATCTTGCAATCCTGTGTCCTCAGCTTGGTTACTGGGCATCTTTAAGAGTTTGAATCTTTTTCTGCTCCAAAATTTACATAATTCCTGGTTAGCAGTGAAAACAAATACAAAATACAGTGAAAACATACCCAATGCAAACATACCTTTATCAATTAAAGCCAAAGTCTTAAGAAAGGTTTAAAAAAAGTTATGAAACTAAGGTATTGTTTTCTTTACTGTCTCTAGAATTTATTTGCTTTAAGGGGTAATATTTGTATCCAAATATGGGTATTTGGCAGAGATTTAACTTCCCTAAAGAAAAGAGAAAGCTCTGACCTTGAAGTCCAAATACCAGGACTTGTTTCTCACTTCCAAAATTTCTAGATTGGCATCCCAACCCTTCTAAAAAGGCTCATGCCAGTGGTCTTTTTTTACTTATTCAGAATAGCAGTTCAATATTAAATATTTTAATTTTTTTTTATGAAGAATCAGCATGGTCATAATATGAGCAAAAACTTGGATCCGAGTAATAATATTTTAGGACTAAGTTACTTTTTAAAAATGTCACCTGGAGGAAGATTTTTCTAGTTAATATTCAAGTAAACATTTTCATGCATTTAGCATCTCATTTGACTTTCTCAGTCATTTGCCTTTCCAGTTAAAGTATATTTCCTTGGGCTATTTAAGTGCAATAATTTTGATTTATGTTCTGACATCTCCAAGAATATGGCTTCTGTCCACCTTTCCTCGTGGTGTTTCTTCCTCTTCCTCTTGCTGAAGTAAAACTGTGACTCACAGGGTGAGTTCTGCCAAAACTTCCTCCCTGCAAGGGGGACACAAAGACAAGGACACAGAGCCCTGCTCTGGTGCTTAACCTTGGCTCAGGCTGCTGAGAAAATTGCTGAGCTGAGAGTCTGAGCTATGAAACCTGCAGGAAGAAGGGAGAGGTGAAATTGCAGTGAGAGGTCTCACAGTGAGGTGGGGAACGGCAGTAGCTGAAGGATTCAAGAGGGAAGTCACCTATATGAAGAGGGAATAAGTGGTTATTGGAGAAAAACCAGGGAGACCAGTGGGGACCAGCAGCTGCCAGATGCTCAGTTCAGGTTCTTGAGGCTGTCCAGTGTTTTGCTGGAAAATGGCAAAACCAGGACCTGGGGAGTGAAGAGCCTCAGAGTCCTTGGCCTGTCTTTTGTGTGTCAGACAATAAATAATAGGTTAATTTTGAAGCCCTGCATGTCCTGCTGGCAGTGTGCATTCCCTGCTGATTGTGCCTAAACTGGTAACCCAGCAGAGGGGTGGGTTTAAAGCATTCACCAGCTGAAATCTGAATCATGGAATCTCGGAATACCCAGAGTGGGATGGGACCCCAAGGATCATCCAGTCCTGTCCCTGCACTGACACCCCAACAATCCCACCCTGTGCATCCCTGGGAGCATTGTCCAAACACTCCTGGAGCTCTGTCAGCCTTGGAGCTGTGCCCATTCCCTGGGGAGCCTGGGCAGTGCCTGACCACTCTCAGGGGAAGAACCTTTCCCTGAGGTCCAGCCTGACCCTGCCCAGCCCAGCTGCAGCCATTCCCTGGGTCCTGTCCCTGGTCCCAGGGAGAAGAGCTCGGAGCTGGCCCTTGGGAGGAGCTGTAAGAGAACCATTCATCAAGACAAAAAGACTGTCTGGGTTAGACGCTAAATAACACTGAACTACTTCTGTTCCTGGCAAAGATGCATGTGTTGGATCAAGAATATGTGGACTGAATGTCCACAACTGAGACCTTTCTCCCCATCTACTTGTTTTATCTGCATTCCCAGTGAAAATAAGAACTTTTTTCCTCCAAACTAAGCCATGTTGAGAACACAGTAATTAGTTTATCCCACTGGAGAAATCAGGAGATGTTTTTTTTCCTCAGCTTTAACAGGAATAGGTTCTTGAGTCTTACAAATTTTTCACCAAATAGTTCCTGAACACAATTGCCAGGTAGAAGTAAGCTGACCAGGCAGTGGGTGAGAAACTACTGGGTAGGACATAGGAAACTGCTGAATGTGGAAAAGAAGCAGGACAAGGCAACAAAAATGTCCAGCAGAACTGTGGAAGATGTTTGAATCTTCACAACCACGTAAAGGACAGTTGCAATCTTCAGAGATTTTGGCCAGTGAAGTTTTACAGGGCCAATAGCACCTTGAGGGCCAAACCAGTGACATCCCTTGGGGTCCTGATTATCTTGGCATTGGTACTGGGATATTGCAAATTTCTGTACAGACATAGCAAAATTGGAAGCAAAGAGAAAACATGAAATTAGGGTATTTCTATCATCTTGTCCCAAAATATTTTCAAAATATGCTGGAAAATATTTTGACTGCTTATGGAGAGTGAAAAACAGAAGAGGGAAGAGACATGCCTTTTTTCCATTCTTTTTGTCTTTTCTATTCTATTTTTTTTTTGTTGGTTACGGTTTTTTTTGTTGGTTTTTGTTGGTGGTGGTGGTGGTGGTGGTTTTTTGGTATTTTGTTGCTGTTAGGGTTTTTGTTTTTTTAATGGTAGTTATTTCCTTTGTTTTGAGTTTTTTTCTTTTCCTCTACAGCACTGGTTTGGTGCTGAATATTTGCAATTTTTTTTTAAATTCTTTACTGGAAAACTTTAAGAAGTTATAAAACATATTTTTTTAACAAATCTGACCTAACTGCCTATTCCATATCCATTAATCAATTCCACTCTCACTCCAAGAGAACTCCTCATGTTTTCTGTTAGTATCTGGTGTCTTCACTGGGTTCGATGCTACAATCAAGCAGAAGAAACACTTAGGTGCATCTGGATTCACAAAAACCACTCCAAGTTCTTATTTTTTTCAGAGAAAATAATCTCTTTGATCCAAACCACCAGTTTTTTGTTTTTGTTTTTTTTTTTACCAGGAGAAAAAGTCATTAATCAGGTACCAAATTACACTTTCAGGCTAAGCTCTGCTTCCTCCTGGGGAAATGTTCTCAAGTTGCACCAGGGGAGGTTCTGATTGGATATTGGGGAAAATTTCTTCACTGAAGGAGTCGTTGAGCACTGGAACAGGTTGCCCAGGACAAGTAGTGGAGTCACCATCCCTGGAGGTGTCCAAAAAACGAGTGGATGTGGCACTTTATGAAACAATTGACTGGGCTCAGTGGGATTTGTCAAAGGCTGAACTTGGTATTTTTGAATATTTTCTCCTTAACCTTAATGATTCTATGATTCTACAATTTCCCAGTTTGAACCCCTGAAAGATTGCTGATGGTTTGGCTGTGCTGACTGATGACTCAGCACTGCACATCCCACCTTGCTGCCAACCCACTACAACCCCTGGAATGTCTGGGAAGGAGAGGATGAATGGAAAAGTTGGCATGATTTGTCTAGACTTTCAAAAATTCTGCAGTAAAGTCCTCCCCAGAAGGAGATTGTGGGAACAAAGCAGTGCCGAGGAGGGAGGTGAAGGTCTGCCTGGATTAGAAACCAGCTAAAGAGGTGGAAAACAAAAAGCAGAAATAAATGGTCAATTTTCAGGCTGGTGAAAGGTTAGCACTGAGGTTCAGCAAGTCTTGGAGACACTTCAAGGACAACACTTACTGAACATGCAATTTCCCAACAAGCTGAAATAAGCAGGAGAGATCCTAATATAGATGGCATTTGGTGAGTAGCCTTTTCCATACAGGCTTGGACGTCCAGGTCGAGACCTCAATTTCCCTCCTCTCAGCTCCAAGGCTGGTACACAACAGACATATCATTTCAGGCTCCCAAGTGATCGATTGAGATTGGAGCTTTTGGGAATACTTGAGGAAGGAGCAAAAACACAGTGAGTTTCCAGCCTCTTGAGCAGCAAACTTTAAATGAAGTCCAGAGGGGCACTCATCTTTTATTACTCAGAATTCATTCTAGTTGTACTCACAGTGTATGGCCCTTGAGTAAGCAAGCCCTGTGCAGTTAATACAATAGGAGTTCTGAAAGGGGGACAAATGAGAAAAAGCACCTGGAAAAAACAATTCCTCTCAGCCACACACTTTAGAGAACAACCAAAGAACAGACTTGTATATACATTTTCTTTTTGCTAAATTAAAAATGTCAGTATCTCTCTTTCCCACGGAAAAGATCTTCATTCTTTGTAATACATGATACAAGAGCTAATTTATGATGATTGCCTGGTCCAGTGCAACCACATTGGGATCAGTGCAAATGAAAGCATAATTAATGAATAAAGTTATTTTTCTCTGCTGAACTCAATGATAAGAGTGTGGATAAGAGTATCCTTGCAGAACAGGGTGTACAACTGCTGGAAATGCTGAACAAAGGAGGGAGCCTCTTTTAGCTGCATATTTTTCAGCATGAAAACAGGGCTCTCTGTTCTGCATCCTTTTCAAGCAGTTTCAAGGTAAAATATTGTCTATGAATACATTCATAGATGCTCTTGGAAAGAGGAGTCACCAGAGAATAAATGAGCTGCCAAGATTGTATCATGACACTTCTCTGGAGAAATATTTTAGCCCGAAAACTGATTCCTGTAACAGGAGTCAAAGCACACTCCATCTCATGGAAAACTGGTTGTCACAGGCTATGTGTAGAATAATGGAGCACCTGAGCCAGAGAAGGTCAAATACCAAATGTACTTTCTGGGGGTGTGCAAGTGTGAGAGAATAGTGGGTCAAACTTCAAGGTTAATATGTTTCACACTTCCTTATTATGGACAGAAGGAGAAAACACAATCCAAATGCAGATGGCATGGCTGATACCCCTCTGTCTGTATGAATTTTTTTGAACAAGGGTCAGTTTCAGAATTCAATTTTTCTCTCCCTGAGAAGGAGAGCTTTTATACTTCATTTTAGGATAAAGTGGGAATATAACTCATTTTTGTACAACTACCAGGCTCAACAGGCTCAGAGAAGTCAATCAAGTCAAAGCACACCTGAACATCATTGTGCACAACCTTACTCTGAACAAATTGAATAGAAAAAGTGAAAGAGTTCTCTGAAAAAATCACTAGTTATCAATCTGGGAAAAGGAGAATGTATTACTCAATTGTATTTGTATGGCAACTTGTTTACTCCTAAACATTTTGAACATCTAACCCCAATGTTGCTAATCATTGTAAAAAGTCTTATTTGTTACTAAAAGATGAAATTGGAAAACTGAAACATTTGGGGTTAAAACTTCCCCCGATGTGGAGTATTATGCTGATGTACAGCAGGTCAGGTTTGGACACTGACAAAGGTAGGGCACTGACAGCACCAAAAAAAAAAAAAAAAGGCCTTTTCTCTTGCAGTACTTAAATATTTAGATTACCACTATTCCTTATTCCCATGGGTTGAGAATTAGCCACATTTCTTTTTTTTTTTTTTTTTTTGGGTAAGAAAAGGGGATTTTAACAATTTGCAAAACGTAGGGAGTACAAAAGACTTGGTTTTGGCAGATCCTTCCCCATGTCCCTGGCTTGCAGGATGGAGATGTGAGAGCAGGGTATTTTCCAATTTCAATGGAAGAAGCAAACTAAAAGGAGTGACACCTTTTAAAACCCTGGTTTTGAATAGGATATTTTAGCAGTGCTCTGATGAAGAGAAATGAGTGTAGAGATGCATTGATTTTTAGTGTAAAAATACTGCTGAATCCTGGCCAGGCTGTGCTGTACAGAGGGACCTGCCCTGCATGGTTATACCATATCTCACTAATTATATTACATCTCATTAATCACTTGCTTTCATTCACAATATGAACAACACTAAATTTTCATGTACGGTGTTTGTCTCATTTGTTTAATAAGTTTTTTTATAATTTTCTCAAGAATAAACATGCCATGACTTTTGTTTCTGAGACAGATAAATTAGCCTAAGTTTTTTTTCCCTATAGTTTTCCATTTTTTTTTTAATTAACATTGGAGGAGAAATACACCTGAGCTAAATATAATTCTGCTATATTCCTGATACTAGTAAAGGATTTCATTGCTTCCAAACTCATTAAGTTAGTGGTTATTAAACTATACAGAGTGCTCATTGTGCCATGGAAAATAACATTCCTATTTTATTACCAGTTTCATTTCCATGGTTAGCACATTGCAGCCCTAATTACATTGGATACAGGGATCCACCGTTCTGTCCTAGCCTGCATTTTCATCTGACTCTGCTTGATACTTATTATTTTCAGCTTATTATAAACTATGTCACCAATAAGAGAAGGCACAGCAGCTTGAAGTGATAGATGATTCTAGAATCAGACTCCATGAGTGGTGTTTGTACTTCCCTGGATTTTTGATTGTCACAGACAAATTTCTTCTGCTTTGAATTAGAACGCCCCATATTGTGAAAGTATTTTTGGAGCATCTCAGCATTACACAGAAAACATGCAAAACCCGACCAAGAAAAGACTTTCAAAGATTTTGTGTTTTGCCTGAAAATCTTTGGAAATGTTGACAATTCATACAGCTCCATCTTTTAAAGTATTCAGTGCCTTTTCTTTTCTTGAATTTTTATGTTCTGAAAAATGTGGGTTTATCTGCTCATGCCAAGGCAAACATCAGAAAAATGAAGGATCCTGCTTAAAATCAAGCATATTCGTGCAACTTCAGCCCTGACCTAGGCACTTAGTAGTCATTAAATATTTCCTCTGAACAACAGGTAACTTCCAGCACAGCATCAAAAAGAGGATTGGACAAAAGTGAACAAAGGAGTGATGAAAGATAAACAAGGCACTTAATGGTGTTTATAGAATCATGGAATGGTTTGGGTTGGAAGGGACCTTAAAGCCCATCCAGTCCCACCCTCTGGCATGGGTAGGGACACCTTCCACTAGCCCAGGGTGCTCCAGGTTCTCTCCAGCCTTTCCTTGGACACTTCCAGGGATCCAGGAGCAGCCACAGCTTCTCTGGGCACCCTGTGCCAGGGCCTCGCTCTCACAGGGAACAATTTTCTCCTGCCATCTAATTGAAATCTCCCCTCTTTTAGTTTAAAACTGTTCCCTCTTGTCCTAGCCTGTAAAAAGCTTCCCTTCATCTCCTTTACATGAGTTCCCTTTAAGCACTGAAAGGCCACAATGGGGTCAGTGAGCTCACAGTCACTGAGGGCTTCCAGTTTTCAGCATAAGTTTTCCACCAGAGCTGTTTCTCCCAGATTTATGTGGGACTTGGCCACCCCTACACTCTCTCTAGGACCTGTGAATGTGACATCTCAGAGATGCAGGGGCAGCAATCAGGAAAGTCCATCTGGACTCCCTCCAGTATTCAGTATTTCTGAAGTGGCTCAGTGTGTGTGTCTATGGCAGGTACAAGCATGAGACAAACACAGTGAGTCTGACCTAATCCTTCTGGAAACTGAAGGAAACTCGCAAATTATAGTTGAGGAATGATCCATCTATGACACAGTTCAATTGACTCAAGCAAAACTAATAAAAATCAATAATGCTATCAGGGACAAAAGGTTTTCTCTATTTAAATGGTCACAAAGGGTGGGCTACGGCTCTGTGGAATGGAAGGGAGCCTACAAGAAAGCTGGAGAAGGAATTTTTGCAGGGGGCTGGAGGGACAGGACAATGGGCAATGTCTTCAGGCTGAAAGCGAGTAGGGATAGACTGGATATTGGGAAGGAATTGCTCCCTATGAGGGTGGAGAGGCCCTGGCACAGGGTGCCCAGAGAAGCTGTGGATGCTCCTGAATCCCTGGAAGTGTCCAAGGCCAGGTTGGACACTGGGGCTTGGAGCAAGCTGGGCTAGTGGAAGGCATCCTGGCCCATGGCAGGTGGGGCACTGGATGGGCTTTAAGGTCCCTTTCAAACCAAACTATTATGTGGTTTTATAATTCTATTATTTTCTTCATCTGATGAATAGAAATGATCAGTGCAGATTAAATGTATGCATTTTAACACAGCCTTACACATACACAGCCAGTGCAAGTGAATATTCATCAGCAGCACTTCATCCAGCTCCAATCAGGACTCGTTTCAGACTCCAAGGAACAGATGATTTTTGCCTTTGTTATGAAGAAAAAGCAATCACATTAGAGAGCTTTCTCATTCTCCCGGTAATAAGCTTGAGATGACATTTCAGGAAGTGTTTTGTGTCTCACATAACAAGGCTGTTTGTACATTTTCTAATGGAAGATGTACAAAGGTATACAGCACAAGGAGCTAGTGCTTGATTTTTTTTCTATAAGCTGAGAGTGAGTTAAATGTAAAATTACAGTAATTGTGAGCTGTTTTAGTATTGCCTGTTATGTACTAGGCTTCATTTCAGTTATAGCTTTCCCCTAACTGCAGGGGAATTTTGAAGCTGTTACACTATACTGTTCTAAAAAGGCAGAGTGTTTGGGGATTGCTCAGTTTCACAGCCAAAATTTCAGTAGAAATAGTCTCCAGGAGCAAATATGTATATGGACATTATTTGCTGTTTATATTTGGGGAAATTAAGGCATAGGAGAACAAGAAGAGCAAAGCAGAGCAGGGCCAATGTGGTGCTTCATCCTTCCTTCCTGGTGAAAGAAAGCAGTATCCACACTGTTCATTAAAGCTGAAGGAAAATCTTTAAAGGGAAAATCTGTGAGAGTAATCTTTAAAAAATGCTTTAAATACTCATGGGCTGAACTGAAATAAAAACCCAAGAGAAAGGCAAACCAAAATCCCATTTATATCTTCAAGATGATAAAAGTTTTGAGTATCCAGTGTGAGTCTGCCAGGGAATTCAGACATGGTGACACTGCCTAGGACAAGATTGGACTATTATTATGTTGTGTATTCAATTCTGAACTTTAGAAAAATGTGTGTATTTATGAAATTGACATGCATGGTCACACAGCAATATGAAAATGACCTGTACAGATCTCTGGTAAAGTTGTGTAATGCATTTACCTCCTTTAAGTCATACCTTAAGGGAACATGAGCTGCTGAATCTATTGATTATATCCTAGAAGGGCAGTGCTTTACAATTTCATCAAGGACACTGATGAGATGTATGGATGACAAAAAAGAGACCACTTGGGCAGACAAGGCAGAAGAGTCAGAAGTGACGCTGAGCCTGGGAAGAAGGGAGGGTGGGAGGAAAGGGATTTTAATTTTGTTGCATTTTATACTCTCCTCCTCTGTTACAAGTAATTGGCAATAAATTAAATTACTTTCACCAAGTCAAGACTTCTGCTTGTGACATTAATAGGTGAGAGATCTCCCTGTCCTCATCTTGACCCAAGAGAGATCTTCACCATATTTCCTCCCCTGTCCTGTTGATGGAGGAGTGATAAAGAGGCACCTGGTGACCAGCCAGGGGCAGTCCACCACAGTGCCATCAGCAAGAGCTGTGACAGGATTTGCAGCTCAAGAGAAAGCAACTCTGAACCTCCACTTTAGACATTTAAATGCACTGTTTATCTAATTATAGCACATTTATATCAAAGTCTGATTAGTGCAGGGTAGTTCCTGGGGAAAAACTCTAAAGGCCTCTCACTGGATTGTTGCTTTTGGAATACAATCAATGCATAAAAATTCAACAGATATATGCATCTTGTGAATTTTTGAGCTTTTCTCTTACTGGAAAATAGGAAAGATTTCATTAACTGTGTTCATCCAACTGTTCTTAGGCCTTTATTGATTCACTTCTTGCTATAGCACTCAAATTAGTATGATTGATTTGACATCTGCTCAAACTAAGTGATTTTGTTTTATTAGGACTGTGGAAGAATATGATTTATATGATTTTACAGTTTCTTTCTGACTCTAAATGGGTGGGTTTCTTTTTTTTTTTTTTTAAAGGACTGTAAAGGTTTACTCTATGGCTGGAAGAATGCTTTGTGGCTATGAATTCAGGAAAATTTCTGTCAGAAATACACAGGAATGTTTACTGATTTGCTGAGGATGGTTAAAAAGAGCTGAAGAATAGAGGGAGGGAGTGTCCAGATCAGGGAACCACAAGTCCTTGAGTCCCCTTTCCCCTAAAGGACACAATGATTTCTCACAATGATTTCTTTGTTGCAACATCAGAGTGTTTTTATCTCAGCAGAACCATAGACTCAATTCATTTAATGAAGTTAAATATCATAAAAAGAGATGGAAACTCTGATGTTAGGAGGAGACAGGATCTTCCCCCTCTTTCTACCCCAAAAACCCAAACACACAGGTTTAACTTTTGAACGCTGATGTGAAGAACATCATGGTACAGGAATTATCTCCTTCTACTTGGGCAGAGTAAATAGGAAAAAAAATGATGCTGTGATTTTGAGATGCCTTGAAAAAGTTAGTGGTTTAAAACATAATGTCTGAGCACAACACAGAATAAAGTCTTTGGGGAGGTGGATGGTATAAAGGATGGACTTATACACTGAACACAGAGAATCACAAGTTGTAATTGGAAGGAAGCTTGTGAAGATGAAGGAAAATGTCACAAATATCACCCAGGGATTTAACTGTAAACCTTGTTTTAGCTCTGCCAGAAAGCAGCTCAGGATGTTCCCAGGTCGATAAGCCATATAATAAATACTCAGTCTTTGTTTCTTTATTATATCATCACACCAGTCCCATGTGACTGTGATATCCTTTGCAGTGTGTAATTAAATGTTTCAATCTTTTGTTGTGGTTGTTGTTTTAATCATATTTCTTTCCTCCTGTCATTATAAGCTCCATTCCTTTGCCACATGACCTCCACTATTTATTCCGTTGAAATTCCAGCTGCATCTTTAGCAAAAGAAGATACAGTCCTTGATTGCTGGAGTCATGTTATTGGAGAAGTAGCCTGACATAATCCCTTTACTGACTGCCATGGACAAATTCAGTTGTCTGAAATGAGTGTGAGGAATCCCCTAGGAAGAGAACAAGAAAGGGATTTCTGTAATAGTTGGCAACGAAGGATTGTCCTAGAGAAACTGTAACAGAAAATGTAAAAACACCGAGAGAGAGATGTCTTCTTGTAGTGCAGCACACAGGGAAAGAAGGACCTACACAGTCTGAAGGAAAAAATTGTATAGGTGGACAGAGAGGCATCTCGAGCTGTGAAATCTCTTGGGATTTCAAGAGTGGCTGTCAGCTGGAGTCAAACAACCTGTCAGTTGGTCCAAGGCAAGAAGATATTTCAGGAGCTGTTAAAGGAAGGCAGAAATTGAGAATCATTACTTGCTCAAGAACTGATGGGGTTATCACAGTGCCCTGAGGTGTTTAACATGGTGATTGAGACATGGGCACAGGGGAGGACACCTGCTGAGCTGTGACATGACCAGGTCACCATGTCCCATTGCACCCCAAACTGGCTCTGGACTCTCATCTCAAAATGTTTTGCACTTTTGCTTTGTTTCTCTATTTAATTGCCTTTAGTATGATTATGCCTTTACTTTGGTTTTTCTCTTATGAACATGGCAAAGAAAACTGCCATGGGGCAGATTTGCCTTTTTTTTACCCTTCTCGTGTTCTTTCTGTTGTTTCACTGCTGTCTTGAAATAGTAAAATATCTTTTTTATGTATGCAATATATGTGTACCCACTAAAAACCTGAATAAATGTAGATATCTCCATTTATGTTTTCAACCTTGTCAGTGAGTGGGTTCTTTTGAAGTTACCTGAAGTTAAAAAAAATGATTTCCACTAAGGCAGCAGGCTCATTACTGGAACAGAGCTCCATCACTATCAAGTCACACTCCAGGTGCTCATTCCCACTCCAATTCTGTAACAAATTAGTGATTCTAAGGAGTTCTCCTATGGCAACTGCTGCGCTGGCACATCCTGGCTTCTATGGCTGTGGCAATGCCATATCAAGGGGTTAGCAATTCCCTTGATTTCCCATAAGTAATAAGGAGAAGAGAATGCTGCATTTCCAGTAGAAGTTTATTGAGCAAGGAGGACATTATGAGATACTTCTATTTAAATTAGGAGAGTTAAAAAGGTGCTTTCTACTTGGATACAAATTTCCCCCCAAGGACCCTGAAATGGGCTTACCTAAATTACAGGCTACTCCCTGGCTGCTCTTGACCTTAAAATAGATGCAAAGAAAAGAGAATAAGTGTTCCCTTTATGTCTGTTGTAAAAAACCCTAATTTGAGTCTATAGAACACAGACCTATTTTATTATTATTATATTATAATTTGAAGATTTTCACTATTGGTGTGAACTGGATATGACAAGGTTTATCTGCTGCAGCCCTTTCAGGGTCTGCCACAAAACCCTTGAGCTCAATGTGACTCTGATTACACAAATCAAGACAAAACCATGAGTGTTTAATACATTTTTTAACATAAAGGTAAAAACTCACAAAGGGAAATAAAAAACAAGTGTCACCAGAAACGCAAGCACTAATAGGGATGTGTTTGGGGAAAAGACTGCGGGGAAAAAAAATGAAGAAGACTAAAAAACCCAAATTGATTGTTTATGCCTTGAATTAATCAGTTCTGACTTCTAATATCCTGCCTGCTTAATAAACCTTAAGTAGGAAGGTAGCAATGCACTCTCCTTATTACATATGGGAAATCAATGGGATTGCCAACCCCGCTAAATGTTATTAGCAGAACATCCGAGTCAGGGAGCTGCCACTTTAGCAGCTGCCATATGAGCACTGCTCAGAAATTAGTGCTTATCTGTCTCAGATCCCAGGCGCTGGAAATGAACTCAGGGGACACCGTGGGACAAGGATAGAATTTCATCCTATTAGTGTGTCTGCATGAACTGCAGAAATAACAGAGTTTTGGGGCAGTTCCTTTCCTTTCCTTTCCTTTCCTTTCCTTTCCTTTCCTTTCCTTTCCTTTCCTTTCCTTTCCTTTCCTTTCCTTTCCTTTCCTTTCCTTTCCTTTCCTTTCCTTTCCTTTCCTTTCCTTTCCTTTCCTTTCCTTTCCTTTCCTTTCCTTTCCTTTCCTTTCCTTTCCTTTCCTTTCCTTTCCTTTCCTTTCNCCCTTCCCCTGTCCCTTTCCCCTTTTTCCCTTTCCCCTTCCCCTCTCCCTTTCCCCTTTTTCCCTTTCCCCTTCCCCTGTGGGATTCTTTATATTTGGGAAGATAATCCCACCCTCACACTCTTTTATTTGTAACGGGTCTGCATGCTCCTACCTCTCCGGTATCCAGTAATGAGCTTTTGTAAAAGCTGCTTTAAGACCACTAGGATAAGAGAACTGATGGATATTAAGAACTCCTTTAACTTTCTTTAATAGTCACTTTAACAGATACAGAAGAGGGCACAAGCCCAAGGATATCTCATCATTTTATAAGATACTTGAAGATCTGATGATGTCTAATCTTCACCTAGAGGAGCACTGTGGTCTCTATTCAACACTTCTGCTCTAAACACCCAGCACACATGCCTTGGTTTAACTTCACCATTATCATCAATTATGTTATCATGTCACGCTTGTCAGATTATTAATATTTAATAAATTCACTGATCAATCTGCCTTTTTTCTATTCAATTTATAAATTATTCACAGGTTCATCTATTTTTTCCTCTATTGTTGGCATAATCATTGGTGAAAAATACATCTTGTTCACCAGATATATTTCATTGTTGCTTAATATATATATTTAAGAAAGGAGGTTGGAGTGCATCCAATATGCACATAAATAATTGTTTAATGCTGTGTTCTGGAGCACTTTGCTGTCTTAAAAACTAAAAATAAACACATTTTTAAAAAAATAAAAGAGAAAATTATAAACAGAGTACATCAAAAGTAAAACCCAATGAACTCTGATGGTAGAATTTTGAAGGCAGTTGCACCCACAAAGGAGAAAGAGATTAAGAGATAATTAATATTCATTTGCTTTGGCTGCAAGTCCTCTGATGAGCCCAGTTAGGTGAAGTGTGTTGAGACAGGCATGTTCAACCTTTTTCTTTTGGGGATAAGGTGAAGCCCCAGGCTCAGAGCATCTGAGCTCAGGAAGAGGATGGACTATGGAAGCATCTCTTCTGGAATCTTCCCCATATTCTGAAACTTCTCTATTCCTGAGCATCTTTCAGGACAGGACAAGGACTACTTGTTTTCCCAGGCCATGATGTATTAAAGATAAAATCAACTTTTTGATCCCAATTAGGGCTCAAACTCAGGTGAGATTTTTATCTTCCATTTAACACTAAGCCCTTGTTATACACTTTCAGAATTACACGTTAAAAACTTGTCTTTACTTAATTTCCTTGCTTGAAATTAGGAGGTATCTATGCCTATATATTGATATAGTTATACAGCTATAAATATATATATTCTGTGCTTTCTGTGACTAAATGTTATGTCTGATTATAAATCCTTCTGGATCAATTCTGCTCTTTTAGCAATCTATTTCTTCCTGAGATTCAGCTCTTGGCCCCGTCGTTCCCCACTTGTGGTCCAATCTCCCTGGAAGTGACCCATAATTGAGTGCAGTGCACAGCCTGAATTAAGGACATGCAGATATGAGGGCAGCACACCTAAATTAATTCCCTGACTTTGCATTTAGTCTCCTCTGTGCTACCAATTATGAAAATGAAGGATAGGGCACTTGGAAAGAGAACTTTGCCAAGGTTGCAAGGCTGTGGATTTAAGGAGACTTTACTGTTTGCAAGTGTTGGAGGGCATGCAGCCCCCAGAGTCAAGGCTGGGAGGAATCCTGGTGCTACAGGAAATGTGGTTTAAATAGATGAAAATGTAGGCCTTAACCATGTAGCTTTCCACCTCTTGGTGGCATCAGCAGAACAGAGCACTTCTCCCGGGAAAAGGGAATGGATAAGGCCATCCAACAGGTACAGGTGTTGTCAGAAAAGAGTCCAGAGGAGGCCACCAAGCTGCTGAGGGGGCTGGAACACCTGCTCCCTGCAGCCAGACTGGGAGAGCTGGGAATGCTCAGTCTGGAGAAGAGAAGGTTGTGTAGAGACCTCACAGCATCTTCCAGGGTCTGAAGGGGCTCCAGGAGGGGTGGAAAGGGACAATTCATCTGGAGGGAGCTTCAAGTCCATTCAGTGCCACTCCCTGCCATGGGCAGGGACACCTTCCACTATCCCAGGATGCTCCAAACCTTGCCCAACCTGGCCTTGGACACTTCCAGGGATGGGGCAGCCACACATTTCCTAAGAAGTCTCTCAAATCTGGGAAAATATGGAGCCATTGCAGCAGATAACAATAATTTAAAACATTCTGTGCAAGCAGCCACTAAAAACTGCAACTGTCATGAGAACACTGAATTACTGCGCTGTGTTTTTACTGGTTGTCAGAAATTCTGGGTTAATGTTCAATTGATAAGTGATGATTCTGCATAATTTGTATAGATTTGCTTGGCTTCAGCAGGATCCTTTCCATTAATTGTCTTCTCTTCACCCTCCAGAGATTGTCAGGAATAAATACCCCTTATTTTTTGAGATATGGTTTTGTTTGCAGCTGTTTCTATCAGCAGCTTGTTCATCCCATGCAAAGGCACAGACATAACTCAGAACCTGTGAATTTATGATGGTTTTCCCCCACTCAGGTGCTGGCGTGACTGATGGCTCTGTGGAACTTAGGGTTTGATCAATTATTTTCCTGCATGTAGCAAATCATGTTGCAATCATATCTTGCAGCTGGAAGCTTCAGAGAACAACACAAGTCGCTTTTTAAATGGAGAATTTAAATTACGAGTAATTTTTAAATCACTTGATAAAAGACTAGACAGGAAGGGGGATTGTAAGTGTTTGATATTGCTCCAGTGATCATTCTTATTGTTACAAATACAAACAATTTGGGATTTTTCCTCGCTTCTCTGCTCTGCTAAAAAGCGCTCTGCCTTTCCAGAAAGCCTGAAAAATACAAATAGCTTGTGCAGATCAGTATCAACCTGGGTTATCCTCTCACATAACCTCCAGAGGAGGAGATTTTTGGTGGCATAGCCAAATTTTGAACAAGACAAGTAAATTATTAAAATATTTATGCTCCTAACACACGATTTTAAAATATCCCCATCCCAAACTGAGTATTTTGGAATGTTTTCCAGTTTCATTACTTGCAACACCAATATAGATATTTAGTTTCAATATAAAGTGAACTTTACTAATGCTGTTCAGCTGAATTTCTTATTTTAACTGGTAGGGTCATTTTAAATATTCAAATCAATACTTTGATTGGTGCTTATGGATGAAGGGAAGATGTCTGAATTTTAAGGATGCTTTTTACAGCCTACACAAAGTTCTGTCCAGAAGCCATTTTCCCTGGGCAAATTTGATTTCTTAAAGTTGTCTATTTTCTTCTTTTCTTTTTCCCTCTTTCTCTTTGTTTTCTTTGTTTATTCACAGAACTCGTAGCATCACTTTGGGTGAAAAAAACCTGAAATGTAGATAAAAAAATAAACTTTGCTCTTTTTAAGTGGCAAAAAGCAGAATGCTTTTCCTTGCCCATCAAAAGTAATCCTATTTTGCATTTAAGAACATTTTACTCGTTATTCCTGAGTGAACATTATTCAGATTCTTCCAGGATTTTTCCCCATTTTTTGGGTTTGCTGCTGACCTGTGGAACTCCAAAGATTTGCTCGGTCCTGGTTCTGGACATTCTCAACTCATTTTGCCATGTCCTATAGAACCTCCAGGAATATTAACCTTTACATTTCTCTTGCCCTTAATTTAATAAATATTGTATTATTCACTCAAAGATTAATAAAGAAGGAAACAGAATGGATTTGTACATTTGAAGAGCCAATTTGAAAGGATTGATAGGACTTTTCCTATCTCCTGTTTTGATGATTATGTGATAATCCACCACTTTGGTGAAGTCATGGAAAAAGCAAACGTTAGGATGTATCAGGAAGAACATTTCCTCTAATTGCTGGGAAATACTAGTGTTATGTCAGGAAGAATTTAAGCCTTATATTGAGCATTTCATACAATCTTACTTTCAGGATTAATTCCAGCTGGAGTGGATGCAGAGAGACATCACATGGATGGTAGGAATTGGAGTCCCTTCCCTTGTGAAATGCAGGTGACAGATGGTTTGGGCTTTTTTTTTTTTTTCATCCAAGCATACCAAAGTCTGAGAGGAGATGCAGTTGTTTTCCATAGATGCAATAATTAAAGCATGGTCACTGGAGAAGGAGCACAATTTCCTGTGGAATGACAACAATGGCACAAGGGCAAGAAATTTAAATTAACCATGATTATTTATTAGTTCTGTGAAAACCCAGAAGGATTCTAGTAATAAGTTTAGTTAGCAAATTGTGAGTATTTAACAAAAGGGAGGGAAAGGGACTTGTTCCAAGAGCAAACTTAGCCAATCCATGAAGGGATTGAGTGATATGACTGGATGGTATTTGATTAATTAGTCTACAGACATTTAGAGTCATATAGTAACCATTCGTTCTAATAAATATTTTTAGTTTCCTGTGTACTAGACATCCTTGCATTCTTTGTATCACATTGAGGAAATTCTTCAACTGAGATAGGTCTCATTCACAGCAGAAAAAAACAACATCACAATTTCTTCAAGAAATTCTGTTATTTCATTGCTATTTCATTTGTCAGTATCTTTATGCACATTCAGGCACCCCTCTTACAAATTTCTGTTGTCTCGTGAAATATTAGCTTTACCTATGGCAGAAGTTTTTCATCAAACTTAGAACTACCCGAGAAGTCTTGTATTGCTTCCCCTGCCTGTCTAGATTTCTTCTTTGCCAGAACTAAAATGACATTATCAGAACATTATCAGAATATTATCATTTTTCCCAGGCTCTGTAATGATGTAAATACCCAGGGATGATCCAGTGTAGGATACAGATTCTATAAAGAAAAGTGCCAGAGGTTTACAGTGAAGGTACAATCCTTTCTGGTGTTGACTGAGTGATTTATGAGATGTGCCAAATCTCCTCAGCTGCTGTTCTGCTCCAGATTTTCAGGATGCAAATCCATGAATCCCTTTGATTTCAGTGTATATATCAGCCTCAATATTCACAGAAACATCCTAATCTTTGGGATAAAATATTTTAGTCTAAATGAAAATGAGGAATCTGCATAGGTGAAGATTCAGGTTAGAGCTTCATTTTCATCTTTGACATCTAAAAAGATGTTTTTGGTAACTTATTCTTTTAGTGGGGTTCTTAGAACAGAAAGATTTTACAGAGAGCAGAAAATAAATGGTAAAGATGTAAAGAAATATTTTAATATCATAAAGCAGCAGGAAGAATACTTACGTAGATTTTTAGGTATGTGTTTAGTGTTTTGAAGTTTTGAAATATGCAATTTTAAATTACATTAGTTCTTAGCTTCTCCACAAGTTGATATCAAGCACTTGAATTTTTAATATATTTTAGGTAGAAAGTAAATTCCTTTAAAACAGAGTTAAAATGTAATAAAAATAACATTTTTACCCCAAAATGTTTTTATCAATTAGCTTAGAAATCCATAGTAGTTAAGTTGTACAATACTGATCATTTCAGTGGTTCAAAACTTTGAAAATCATCAAAATTGATGTTTTGAAAGCTGAGTTTGTTACCTAAAAGAAGCCTCTATGTTTATTTGTGTATGTGGATAACCAGGATTTTACAAAAAGTCAAGTTGTTGAAAAATTTTTGACATTTGAAAATGGTTTCAAAAAACCTCTTCCATCATTTTTGCTGAAAGAATGTTTGTTACTATATGGATTTTGCAGCATGAATTCAATATTTCACAGATATTTTTCTTTTAAAAATATTATTCATAGCCAAGCCACATATTGCGTTTCAATATTTTTAATGCAATTTAATGACTGAAGGGAAAATTCAGCCTTTCTCTTTTTTCACTTTTCAGTTTTTTTCTTGTTGGCTCTTTTTCCTTCCCTTGTAATACCATCATTTCCCATCTCCAGTTCAATGCCCTGAACAAAGTCAAATGCAATCATGTACTGGGGAGAAAAGAAGTAAAATTCCAAAGGAAGAACATCCCTTTGAAGCCAATCTGAATCATGCACTCTAGAATAAATAACATTTCTTTGCCTAGTTCAGTTCACCAGTAAGTTTGCAGAATGTTTGTTATTAGAGCCTTCCCAGTGTAAAGTAAGTGAGAAATTACCAAAAAAGGGGAGAGGATCTTATTTTCAGCATGGAAGGACCTTCAGCTTCTACTGGAATTAGAGACCCCAAGTGTTGAGACAGAATACCTACACTGATTGAACAACAACAACAAAAAAATAGATATTTCACCATACTTTAAAACATTATAGAAATTGTCTCCTTATCTCTTTACCGTGACTTAGAGCAGTTCAGGGAACATTAAAAGTAATTAAGGATTTTCTGGTTTATTCTACAAGGCATTCTTCTGTCATTAAAAACTCTGAATATTAGGAGTAATCAATATCCAGGGGAGGTTTTTGCGCTGGTGAGCAATGCAGGAAATTCCATGAGAAGCTGTCCTGTGTTGTGAAGGATACTCCCACAGGGACATTAAATCCAGTACAATTAGCAGCCTAAATATGGTTAAATGTGTAGAGCATCACTCAGAGCTAAATAATGTATGTGTTACTCCAAAGAACATCAGGAACTTATGAATTTCTATTAAGCCTTTTTCACTCAATTTTTCATTAAACATGAGAGCTGTGACCATCTGGAGATTTCTGGTTAAATTAAGGTAATTGAAGACTGCAACCAGCTAAGGTGAGAAAGGAGCACATGGAAATTAGTTAATGTAAATCAAAGGTAATGAAGAAAATTAATGCAGAAATGTGATTTTTTTTTTCCACAATATCACTTTTCTTGCTATAAGCAATATTGCCTCAGACAATAAATCACTGAGGTCCCACTCCCTCTGATATCCAGGAAATCCACTATTCCGATGTCATTCCAATGGCACTTTGTTCATCAAAGGTGGGTTCAGTCTTCTAAACATGTGGAGGGTTTTCCACAGGAAGGGCTGCAAAGGGAGATTCATCCTTCTCCAGGATGGCTTGGACACCAAAGGTGTTTCTCCATGAGTGACTCTATGTGGGATACTGAGATCCTGGAACCATCAGGATTGGAAAGGAGCTCCATGATCACGAAGTCTAGCCTTCCACCCTGGGCAGCCTGTGCCAGCACTTCCCTCCTCCTATGAAGAAATTTTCCCTAAAATCCAACCTGAGCCTTCCCTAGCACACAGCTTGAGGCCATTCACTCTCATTCTGTCCCTGTTCCCTGGGTGCAGATCCTGACCCTCCTGGCTGTCCCCTCCTGTCAGGGAGTTGAGCAGAGCCAGAAGGTCCCCCCTGAGCCTCCTTTTCTCCAGGCTGAGCCCCTTTCCCAGCTCCATCAGCTGCTCCTGATGCTCTAGACCTTTCCCCAGCTCCTCAATGTCCTCCTTTTACTGAGGGCCCACAACCAAGCATAGGACCAGAGGTGTGGCATGATGCACGTGACAGCACCAAGGGAAATGTGTCCTCACAACTCACAGGGAAGAGTCAACAACACTTGGGGTACTGATGCTGAGAGAAACTCTTAACAAAACCTCCTGCACGATGGTGAACCCTTCCCCCAGTGACAGACAAGTGAAGCTTTAGTTGCAACCATCACAAAGGCCACTTTTTTCGCAATATCCTGGCAGTAAGACCAAAATTCAGGATTAAATGCAGCTCAAGACACAGGATCCAAGAAGAGTGCAGAGATTCAGGGCCATGTCCAGCAGATTTTGCTGTTAAAGCACTCACAAACTCAGGAGACTGCTTCACCTGGTTGCTTTATTTTTTGGCCATGCCTGGGAATTCAGTAGAAAACACCCAATAATTATCAAACATACCGAATATACCATTTACGTAACTCAGACATCTTGGATTAGGGGGAAATAATTAAATTTTGGCTAAAATTAAGCATAGCAACCCAAAAAAATTAAACCAAAAATGTGAACTTGAGATTTTTTTACCTGAGAATTGGATTGAAATTACACTATAACACTATGGTCTTTCTCTGTCTCCCTGCACTTGGTTTTCAAGCTTCTGAAATTGTACCTTCCAGACCTCAACAGGAGATGCATAAAAAACAACGAAAGTGAAGCAAATAAACCATACGTTGTTGATATTTTTGTTTTCTGCATAATTTACTTTGAGTTAAGAATGGTATAAAAAATTGATATTTCCACTTGACCACAGTCAAGGTAAAATTCTTTTATGAAGAGCAAGGGATATTTGCAACTAAAAACTAATATTCTCAAAAAATGCAGGTATAAAGACATCTAGATATAATGCATTTAATTACATTTATGATTAAAAGCTCAGTCTTTAATGAGATTAAAAAAAGACTATAAAATTCAACTTGTAAATAATAGATGTTGATAGAACATTATGTAGCAAACAGAGAGTAGCTGTTATATCTCATTTCAACTTATCTGGATGAAACTATAACTTCCTTCATACTCTAAACTTGTAACAATAAAATATCAAAATGAGACATTATTAGTAATTTAAAAAGTAAATGCTTTCATTTTTCCCAAGAAAACTTAAGCCATTAGTAATCCAGATAGGTACTACCTTGTGGTAACTTTGAACTTTAAAAAAAGCATGTGAAAAATATCACATATAATGTATTTAATTAACGCTTTTTGTTTTGTCGCCTAATCCCTTTGTGCAATGAAATCAATGAAAAATTAATGGACTCCATGCAAGATGTTCTTAGATATCAGTACCTTAAAATTATCATCATTAAAGTTGTCAAAATGTTGCTAGAGGGTATTGTTTTGTTTGTTTGGACAGACCTGCATGGACCAATACATTAAATAAAGCAGATGCCAAAATGCATCCAGATGGTCACAGCTACCCAAATCCTGTATCCTGACAGAGTCACAAATGACAAATCCCACAGTGCCACAGAGAGGGAAAACACCATTTCTGATCTTTCAGATGCCTTGTTCTAACATTACCTCTAATTGATGATCATAAATATTGATTTGGGGCACATGGGACAGACTTGGAATCCTCGTACCTGATAAACAGCTGTTTCTCCAAGGCACAGGT
>VWZS01010399.1:0-14360 GCA_013397075.1 Rhabdornis inornatus | reverse complement strand
AGCTTTGGCAATAAGGAGTTAATGCATTGCTACACCTCACAGATTGCTGACACTTCAAGTAGGCAAGTTAGATCAGGATCTGTTGGGAAAGGAGGGCTGCACAAAGATACAGCAACGCCTTTCTGAAAACAATTTTCCAGTTCAGTTCCATGGCAACCACACAACAGACAGCGCAAGTGCAGAAGTGGGGTCAAGGAGTGGTCAAGACCAATAGAGGTGGATCAAAACTCCCAAAAGACCCTCAAAGCATCCCAACCCATTTCCAGGAAGGTCCAGAAGAACTGCACAGGCTCACTTATTTACGTGAAGAGTGAGAATCCTAAACCCAGAGAGAAGAAAATTTACCTATGGTAAGGTCCCCCCACAAAGCCTGAGTGGCACTACCAGGACCTTGGGCACCCATTGTCTGGACCCAGAACTGGTGATCCCCTTTCCTCTCCCTTTCATCTTCTTTTTCTTTTTATTCTTTTATTATTATAGGGGCAAAATATATACCAATTTCCATGCCTAGTGTGCAGTCTGCTAAAAAATTTTCTGAGATCTTTTTTGGACTCTCTTGGCTTTTGTCATTCTTTTTCAACCAGGCATGTCTACAAATCTTTAGTGCTCCCTTCCATGTAAAAGTAAGTAAGTACATATTTAATACAATAAAGTAAGAAAGAGCCACCACCTACAGAAAGAAGGTCCTAAACTCCTGTATCAGTGGTCTACTGTCCTATAATATATATATTCTGTATGGCCACTTTAAATAATTGCTAAATCTCTCTGGGATTTATAATGTCAATACACTTCCACCTGTTCATAAATAACCCCTAAAAGTCCAAAGAAGATCAGTTACCATCTAACTGTGTCTTATTTTTTTTGTTCAAAGCACTAAATTATTTGCAATGTATGCAGGAGAAGCTTATGATACTGAATTCAAAGGCCAAGCTAAAGTGAAAACTTGCATCTGTCACCAGTCAAACTTCCAGCACAAGTCTCCCTTTGGATGATGCACAAACTGTTACAGCAGACTCTATGACATGTCAAGGCATGCCAAAAATCACTCTGACACTTCAAATACTCCTGCTCTCAATATTCTGAATCAAACAACTTTTGTCCTTGATCTCTTAGAATTTTCCTTGCACAATTGACTAGTGATGGTTGCATCGCTTTTCCACTACTGTCAGTTTTATTTGCTTAAAACAATATTTTCACATACTTTGAGAGTCTTTCATGTTTTGTTGATGGATACACAGTATCTAAAGTGTGCTCTAAAATGTCAGAAATATGTCTGATTACTTCAGTCTAGGATGGCACAGATATGTGAAGTGAATGAAAACTGACAAACTACATTCTTAGACTAGTACTGTAAATGAAAGAAGCAGGTGTGTCTGACACACGCACACACAAAAAAGAACAAAAAATAAAGAGAGACAACTTTTGTGGCTACAGCCTGAGAACCTGACAAAAAGATCAAGAAATAACACTATGCATGTTAGATTTGAAAATTAAAGTACCTGGTAAAGAATACTTGGTCATCTCTATTGCCCAGACTCAGAACTGTAATAATGAATTTACAAAAATCAATCCATTTTGTACTTTGGCCTGTGTTCCATTATTAGCATGGACTGCATATATTTAGAAATATTGTAAAATTTAATTTCCAAATAAATGGAAGAAGAAGTGCCTACTAGATATCAAAAAGTAGCCATAGAAATAAAATTTTTAAAACCTTATAAGTTGTCTTTCCTGAAGAACTTCAAAGAAACAGGAAAAAAGCAAAAATCAAACAGAGAAGTAATACTTTATTTTTACAAGGAAAAATGCTACCTAGTAAAATGGAACAATTAGCAATGTAAATCAGCATTGCTGTACACACACAATGTAATAACTAAAGTTTTATGGCACCAACTGACTTGGTACTTCCTCATAAATTATATCCTGCATTCATTATTTCTCTGGAAAACTGTCATAAAAGGTGTGTGCCATTTATGTTTTGCAGCTTTCTTACAAAACCATTAAGGTTACAATTGAAAAAAAAAAGCTCATTATGTCTAAGATGCAATATGTTGGCAAATGCTTTACATTTAAATATGTTAATTACAGCTGGTTATTTTTTATGGAAGACATTTTATTAAGTTTGAGACATAATAATGAAACACATGTAGAAAATAATTTTGCAAACAAGGAAATTGTAAGTATTCAAGAGTTAATTTAAATGAAGAGGGTTCATTCTTCCTCTATATACCTACAGTTTTGAAACTGAAGTCAATGGGCACCAAGGAAGGCTATAAAATTTTTATGACACTTTGGTACATAAATTAAAGTTATTTTACTTTTTAAAATTACAGATATTGCAAAAAATATAAACATGATAAAGGACTTAGCCATGCATTGTTAGTATACCAAAGCAACTCAGAGATATTATTTTCATTCTTGATGCCTTCTGGATTTTGTGGAAAAAGAAAAAATATCCTAAGTTTTTTCTTTAGTTTTCTGCCTTCAGGAGTGATATGCAGTCATGCTTTCTCATAATTTAATCCGTTTTAATTTAATATAGCTGTGCTCAGTATCTATATATGTACTTTAGATTTTATTAAGCAATAAGAGAAAAACATTTCATACAGCTACTATGCAATCTTATTTTAAACATTTACATGTTCAAGTGGAAAGACGGGAAGTTTTAATTTTTTTTTCCTAAATTTTTATGCTCCAGATCTTCTTCCATTAATCCATAGCGATTTTATAAATGCAGTTCAAGTCTTCCTGGGTTTGTTTTTTAATACAGCGTCACCTCTGTAACTAATGCAACCCATAAATCCTCTCTATGCACCAAGAATGACCTTTCTAAAAGTGAAAATTTATTAGACATAGATACAACAGTGGATATACTACTTTCTTTAGTACAAAAACTTAAAATCAAACCTGCTCTATGGCTTGCATTGTTAGAAGGTAAAGGAAACAGCAATACATTTATCACAAAAAAAAAAGAAAAACACAAACCCAAACCAAAAAACAACCAAAAATACCCGAACAAAAAATCACCCCAAAACAACCAACCAACCAGCCAATCAACCAACCAAGTATCAATCAGTCAACCAGAAGGAAATTTCAGTTTCCTTACTTGAAATTGCACATGTTAGGAATTTGTCATGACATTTGGAAAATTAAACTATTTTTGAATGATTTTTACAATTCCAGTGATGGAGTCACAACCAACCACAATTTTTTTCTTGTTAATCTACTTATGAAGTGATTAGACATGAAGATGAGGAAGGATAACAGATATACTGCCAGTTTTACATAGCAGTGTGCAATTAAAAAAATAATTAGATTAAGAATTCAACCTAATGTTCAGAACACCTCACCTCTTTTTAGAAATCATAAATCTAAAGAGAAATAACTTCTAATTATAAGTATACACCATTCTAAAATAAATGCTTGTATGAAAAAAATATGCTTAGTGGCATTTGATATCACTTGGAATTATGAAAGTGCCTTGGAAATCCACAAAGTGGCAATTAGATCTATTAGTCTAGCTTTTAAATAATATTATCTATTACCTATTTGTATATATTATCTATTATTATATCATCTATTCCTCTTACTATGTGTGAATAAACAAATCTGTAAGTATAATGAAATTGTAATAATTTGTATCTTATTGGATGATCCTACATTATATGGACTTGTTACCTGACTATTCATTTCATTAACAGGATAGTACAGTCAAAGTAAAAGCAAGAGAGAAGCACACCTTTATTTCCTCCACAGTTCTGTAAAACTTGAATTAGTTTTCATGGTTTAGGCAAATATGTTTCAAATACTTGAACTTAATAATTGTTTCTTTTATTTCCTAAGTATTTTTTTAAATTTCATATAGTAATTAAAACCTCAAATGATACAGCCAACACCTCTTTGTTTGGTTTGGTCTGCTTTTCATCACATGCAAGTTAAAAATATGGCTAAGATCAAATCACTCATAATTTGNGCCCACCAGGGAGGTGGTGGAGTCACCATCCCTGGATGTGTTTAAAAAAAGACTGGATGCGGCACTCGGTGCCATGGTTTAGTTGGGGTGTCAGGAAACAGGTTGGACTTGATCTTGAAGGTCTCTTCCAATGCTGTGATTCTTGTGAATATTGAGAAAGCCCCTGACCTTCACTGAAATATGAAATTGGAAAAGAGGGCATTCAAAACATCATGAACAAAAATCAAACCCAGAACTCCTGCGTCTACCTACCGCATTCCAAAACACTGCTTAATGTCAAAAATGAGTACATGGATACATCCAATGCTTTGCTTGGTTGCTGACGGAAAAACACTTAGGTATGCTCAAGGTTTTGGGGACTTCACTATAACTGAGATTGACATTATAGAAAGAGAAACAAAGAAAAAGATTTATGACTTTTTATACAATGGGGCTTCTGGCTAGACATAATTTTTTTTCCAAACCCACATTTTTCTTTGTCTCTGTGTCTTTTTATTTCTTCTGTCACTGTTTAAATAATCGATCTGCAGCAAAGATAGAAGGATAAAAATTGCAATGTCTGTCACTAGCCTGAAATCTTGCAGTATCCACACTGTTCATGCAATTAGGACTTTTTTTTTTTTTGGAGCATGTTCAGAGAGTCTGACCCATTATATACACAGTTTGCAAAAAATGCCGAGAAAACTTGGAATCTTCTTGTGATTTGAACATAAAAAATGACTTTGCCACATCTGTTAGTTTTTTGACCCACTTTCTAGTGTGTCATATTTATATATACCAGAACAAAATTTAAGTCAGACATATTTTCTCATGGGTCTCATTGTAAGGCGATGTAAAATATGTGCTTAGACATTTTATGTCATTTATATTCTCTATATAGAATGGTGTATATATTTGTCACAGAATACTATCTTCATCTTCAGTATTTGTTCAAGCAATAGAAAAACAGTCTTTGAAGTGAATTGAAATCCATCACAACTTTTCCTGAGCTGCTGGCTTATATTCTTTAGAATAATGCTTGCACAAGCTATCTAGGGAATGCTACAGAAACAAGTATTAAGACTAAGTGGTTTTTTTGTATAGTAAATATCTATAATTTCCAAATAGAATAAAAAATAAAATATATAATTAATTTGTATTGTAAAAAATTCATTCTGAATTAGACTTTTTTCTTCTGGCTTGTAATATTAAATAATCAGTTCTTAATGGGGAAAAAAAAAAGCTCTCTTTCATCACCCTTTGAACTTTGCTTGAGACTGTCATACTTCCACAAAACACTTCCAATCATTCAACATTTTTAGACAGGAGAATCATCTCTCAAAAAGTCTCTGGCAAACTCGAGAATACAGTGATTTATTGTCTGTCTAGACCAGACAAACTTTTTAAAGCAGGGATTAAAATGGTACTCAGATGTGATGAACATTTAAGGAGCTAGCTCTTGTGGAAAGGGTTGTTTTTTTGTTTTGTTTTGTTTTTTTCTGCTTAGTCATCTAAATTCTCTGTGGCAATCTAAAAGCATTAGGATTTTTATTTGCCTTCATGATACCTTGACATATATTTCTTTCCTGAAATATACAAGAATGTACTGCAAATCAGGTCAGGAAATTACAGGGAAATAATGCTGAGAATAGGAATTGTTTAGTTCACTGAGGCACCCATTCCCCAAAGACAGTTATTTTAAAAGGAGTTTTAATTATTCATTCTAAAGCAGCCATCCAGTTCCTGAGTGTAGCCATAAAATATTTAAAACTTAGTATGAGGAATGACAAATGAAAGTCTTGTACTGTACTTTAAAAGTGCAAATCTAACTTCAGAGTTGTTACTGAAAGTATCACTCACTAGTCATTCTAAGGTATAAGAAATTACATACATCAGCTATATCAGAATTATAAGAGGAGCCTTAACTATTTAAATATGAAGCTACTAATTCAACCTTTTCCTGAAAGAAGTAGAGGCACAGAAGGGAGTATGTGCCATTCTGAGCATATGCAATACTTTTATTACTAGATCAGATCTCTACAACTTCTAAGATTTCTGATTTTTTTTCCCCTATCTCGGGGACTTTCATAAGTTTATTACACTCTGCTAGTGCCATAGCTCTTGTCTGATGACACAGGGATTGCAATCATGCAGGGTTTTAGTCCAACAATAATTTTGCATTTCTCAGCATGAAAGGAGTTGAGTTCTTAAATCCAAATAAGTACCTTATTTTAAACATGGGACATGCCATATGGTTTCAGAGATATCTTGTTCCTGCTTTCTGTCCCATTGAAAAACAGTTATTTTAATTATTTCTGATTTAAGCACAACAGCTAAACACAGTTTTCATCTTAAATTTTGTGAAAATATGAAACAGGAATAAAACAATACATCAAGACAGTCCTTGCCACCAGTATTGAGAAAAAATTGATTAAAAGCTACAGGATATTTTATTTTTCTCTGAGAGCAAATATTTTACCTGTGAGTTAATGTGAAATTGGATATCTTCAATCAAGTTTGATGCTGATAAGAGCAGAAGAATAGAGAAACACTAGTATTACAAGTTTAGCTATTCCTCTTATTCTTTGCATCCAGACATGAAGACCACTAAACTAGTGACCACTATAATTCATATGTTCCAAGAAAATTTCAAAGAAACACTAATAAAAGTAGTATACCATTATTTAAAATACTGCATATATTCTATACATATATATTCATAGAGTGCTAGTAACAAGGATTTGCTAAGAACAAATCAGCTGCCTCTGCACATGTGGATTAGTGTCTGGAATAAGAACAGAAAATGTCTCTTAATTCCTGCATTTTGATAAAAAATTAATAATCCAGTACCCAGAAAACTGCAAGAGTCGCTCTTGCTATGGGTAGTAGGGGACAGAATATTTCAGGAAAGGATATTCTCATTAATACATATCATTGAATGGAAAAGAAGCAACAAATATATGACTTTGCATCCAAGTAGTGACTTTCAAGCATATTATTACATAAATTAATATAGGCAAAAAGCTATGACCAAAAACATAAATAATGGACTTTTTCTGTGTCTCGTAAGTCTATGAATCAAGTAAACTAATTGAAAAAATAGTCAAGGAAATCTGGGTAACACACTTCCATCTAATACTGAGAGCATGAGAGGATTTTTTAGATAGAAATATATCATCATGTTGATATCTAGAAATTATTGCATAGAGCTGAAGCTTTAATGTATTGTTTTAAAAGTAAATTTTTATATTATAAATAAATATTTTTTCACTTGGTGTGGAGAATAATTTTTTCAGAAAATAATCAAGGAATACAAACATACATAGTTATTTCTAATATATCAATGTTTATTTGAAATGAGATAAACAAAATTTTAAAATGTTCTGGCACTTCTGGAACCACTTTTTGGCACAGCATTATAATTTTTAAGTCACACTAATCCATAACAGTTTTGCAATTACTACATGTAAATATAAATTTTCACTACTTGGAAGTAACCTACCTTGCCCAGAGAGAGAAAGCTCCTTTGTGAACAGTTCATCAGCCTTACACTGATATTGACAAGGGTTTGCCTATTACCTTCAAAACATCTGCTTATTGTTTTTCATTTCTCCCTTGCTTTCAGGGCAAATATGCAATTCTGATCAAAATTCCTTTTTTCTTTACCAATGTTTCTGATAAGGCATTTGGGATACCTATATACCATCATTCTAGTTTATTCTAAAAAAACATATTAGTAGTAAAAAATTATTTTAGCTTGCGTATGCACTAAACTTTTAACTAAGTTTTGTTTTCTCCCCTCTATTTCAGTGTTTGACTTTCTTGTTTTGTTATATAGGAATATAAAATATTCAGTAGATTGGGCCAGTGTTTTCTTAATTTTTAATTCTAATGCTGTTTCTGTGGCCCAGAATTCATAGATGTAATAATGTAAGCTTTAACCACACTAGTTTATTTTATTCACTTGTAAAGTCCTTCCTTCAAACTTAAGCTAAATGTTGAGAGGAGATGTACTAAGAACTCTTTGTGAATCAAAGAGACTCATCATTGCAGCATGAATATCCTTGATGGACTTTTGTTGATGCTTGCAAAAAATTGCATCCTTTCTGATTGCTTAGGGAAACAGTCTAATGAACTACAGCTTTGCAGCAGTACATTGTATCATTTATGTATTCAGACCAGTTATTTTGACTGTGGGATTATCAATTTCATGTTACAGACAACTGTACAATTTTTAAGTCTTCTGAAAGTGGATTTATTTTTTCTAGCTTTGTATCAGAGAAGAGTTGCTAATTATATTTGTGAATTATAGAATCATCATAAGAAGTTTGGTTAATAGTCAGAAAATAATCTTTGTGTCATGGTTTAACAATGGCATTCTGTCACTGGTATGGGTTTCTGGGGTCCCCCGAGACTGCCAAGGCAGTCCTTAGTGACAAAACACGCTTCCAAGCTCGGCCTGGATAGAATTTGGCTTGGAGCGTGCTCTCAAACCAGCAGGGTGAAGAGATCGGAATATGAAGAGAGGCACAATTCCATGGTTTATTTCATGAAGGCATCCATTCTAGCATATTCAATGGTGAGGGTTTTTTCAGGGTTTTTGTACCTTTAGAGGGTTTTACACTTTTCACCAATAGCTAAGGGAATTCTAAATTCTAACCAATCCACGAGGGATTTTACATTCAAAGCTAGAAAGTGAACCACTGATATTACAGATAGATAACAAGGGGTCCAACAATGAGGTCTGCATTCCTTCTTGGGTTCATCATTCTACAAGCAGTTTGTTATCTTTTAAGCTATGGTTTTCCAGGGGGCCCGCTCTGGGGACTCAAAAGGGCCCTCAGATTTAGGAAAATCCTCTGCTCCCTCCACAGTATTCCTCAATGTAGTGCTCCCACTGAGACTCTCCAAACCATGTGCTGCTCACTCCCTCCGCCTCCTCTTCCTTTGCTGTGGTGGGATAGAGAGGACAATTGGAGGCACAAGAGGCAGACAGCACAGGGTTGAGATGGGCACAATTTACTGGAAAACAGCAAGAAAAGGAAATAAAGAGTGGTTCACATGCAAAATGCACACCAGAGAACAGCCCTGTTACCCTGACTGAGACTCATTTCCCTCTGCCCCTGGCAATGATGAGAGGTGTTACAGACTAACATCCAGGTCCTAGACGTACCATCTTCTGGTTACTGCAAAAATTAACCCTGTCCTGGCTGGAACCAGAACACTTGGGGGAAAAAGAAAAATTTCTTAGTCATAGAAATGAACCAGATCAATTTGATTAAGTCTTCATAACATTACCTATATCCAGGACCTTCTCATCTTTCAAATCTTCAGCTCTGCAATAAATACATTGCAAAAAAACAAACATTCTGGAACCTTTTTACTCAAACAAGTTCTTTTCTTCTCATACAGTATTCATTGGGTATGAAGGGTAGATTTCCTCATGTATCTGTATGAATATGCCTATGTTGTAGTAGCTATGTTGAGACAGATGGGACTGGCACCATCACCAGTCCTTTATTAAAAACTTTTCATGCCTTCTTTCCAGACTTCTCTCAAGCAACTCTGACTCCTTCCCTCTTAGGCAGCTTCACACAGTACTGACTCCTCCTCTCCTTTCTGCAACTTTCCTTCTACGTGACTGGCTAACCCCAAGCTGTCCCTCACATAGGATCTTCTTAACCTATCTCTCCCTTGCATGACCACGTGTCCCTTACATCCTCACAGCCAGCAGATTCCATCCCAAACTGTAGCAAACCCTAATTCTCCACTAACTTGTGGCCAGCTACCCCACTCTTTTATAACACCCAACCTCATTGGGCAGGCAATGCTGTTTCCACTCCTCAGTAATCAGTACAGCTGTAATTCACTGGGAAAGGTTGCCTTCTGCACTATCCTTACAAACCATTCTCCTACACTTACATCTGCTACACTGTGTCTGTTCTGGGCTGCTCAAAGTCATGCAACAGTCAGTTAATCTATGTGTCAGCCATTCATTTCTGTAAGAGATTACATCTCGAGATGCCACTCACTCTAAAAAGTGTGAAAAAATTTGCACAGAAAATTTGCACATAATTGTCATAGACTAAAAATAGCTAGATTTGGTAAGATGGATCCAATATTTGAAGAAAGCTAATTCAAACATTCAAACCCAATGGAAAAACTGTCATTAATAAAGCTTCAACTATTCACAGCCATTCAGCCTCTGTCTAAATCCATTTCTTGTGTAACATCTATACTTTGGTTATCAGACCAAGTCTATGTCCATTAAAATCCTCTGGGATTTAAGAGATTCTAGATGGTATATAACTCTGGACCCTTTCAGAATATTGATACTTGAAAATCACAGACTGAAATTCTTCATTCAGTGTTAATCTTCCTGAGGATTAAGCTCTTCCTTCTGCAGAACATTCAGCCCAATATCAATTCAGTAAGACATTTCTGTACCTTTACAGAATTGTAGAAAAATCTAGGCTGGAAGGGACCTCTGGAGGTCAGCTAGTCAAAAACTCTACTCCAAACAAGCCATTTAAATCAATCAGCTCATAAATAAGCATCCACAGCCTCAATTTTTTGTTGCTCTGACTCACAATGTAATATTTTCAAGAGAAATCAAAGCTAAACAAAGCCTTTGGAATTTATGCAGTTTACATTTATTACAAAGTAGTTAGGTTGCTATGCATAATAATCAATGCCTTCTGCAAGCCTAAATTTCAGCAAGTTTCACTTCTTATAAGGCAAAGTCTTCTGACCTTCTTCTGTCAGCTGAACGATGTGTTTCTTGTGGCCTTCCTTGTTGAAAAGGGCTGCCATGGAAGGCAATCTGCCACCCTGCCTACATGTCTGCTACTCATTCTTGTATGAAATTATGAATTCTCTTGATATGCCCAGCCCTGAAGGTGGTCAGCAGCTGCTTGTCACAGAGGCATTAAGAGCCTCTGCTTTCTGTAACACTAACCACATTTTGTCAATAGAAAAGGAATATTCTGTTTTGGTGACCCCTGGATGACTCTATTTATTTTACCAGACATCACCTATTCTTAGTACAAAATGCAGATCCTGATCTGTACTGAAGGTTCTATCATAAAGGATACTTCATAAAACTAAAAGGAATCCACAGGCCTACACATACCCCAGACCATCATGATTTTATTTTCCTTTTGGCAACCCAACCCAAATACTGGAAATTTTTAGACAATTATATAAATCAGAACTTTTGCACACAACCTATGGATTAACAACAGTATTTCAAAACAGGGAAAATGGTCTCTTGGAAATTTGATTTTTAAATTTTGTTTTAAAGATTAATTTTGCTCAGTAATTTGTGAGATAGCACCTTTCAGAACACAGAAATGCACTAGTCTGACACTTGCTTTCTGCAGAAAGCTTCTGGATTAAATTATTTTTATAAATGCATCATTTTAATATTTTAGCGATAAGAAAAATTACTTTTAAGGTACAACTCTTCAGCAACAACACACTATGAGAAAAAGTCCTAAGAGCACAGAATAGAAAAATAGAAATCTGCAGTTACCCATTATTGTAGAAGTGCAATAGTTTCTAACAGATCAGAATCTGGTGTCTTTTGTCTAAAAACAGGAGTCTAAGAAAGGGAGATTAGATGCATTAGAAAGTGAGGATCAGAGAACAGTTTTTAAATGCCTGATATGTTGAGTTAAAAATATCACGTTTTGCATTTATTACATGTAAAATACTTGAAGAATCTCAGAGGTATGTAAAAATATGTAATGTTATATTTTCTACTTAATTACTGAGTCAGTCTTTGTGTAGATACCCATAGCACTATTTTAAGAGTGGTAATTTGATATGGACTTCAAATTCCTGACATTCATCTGCTCAAGAACAAGACTTTATATGTAAATATACCTAGAAAAAAGCATGAATTATGAAAGGGATATATTTTTAAAGTTATTCCTGATCAAGAATCTACTATAAGAGAAGTAAAACAGAGACCAGTGTTGTGATTCAAACTACTTTATAAGAGCTATAAAATTTACTGCCAAGAGTATAGCAAACCTGATAAGGTTTAAATGGACAAGTTTTCCCAGTAGGGTGTTTATCTGTCCTTTAATCACCCTTTATGTGAATAGAGGTAAGTCACTCAGGGACATGCAGTGACTAAGTTTTTAATCAAGTGTGTTATTGAGTTCACCATCTCGTTTTAACTCTACACAACTCAAAACTACTGATATTTCTTCAGATTTTCTTGTCATGCAGTTATCCCACTAGAATTCAGATGATCAGATATTGTATTTAGGATTATAAAATATCAGTCATCTTGTATATTTTCCTTTTTTTTTATTTTCTTTTTTTTTTCTTTCTTCTTTTTTTTTTTTCTGTTTCCAGAGAAGCGTGTTTATTTAAGAAAAGGATTATGGGAAATTTAAAAGTGAAAAGAATATCTTAGTAAGTTTAAATTCTCCTGACATGTGGAATTATAATGTACATATTTCAATGTAAATAATGACATTCACTTGATAACATGCTGATATATTTCTATATTTGAAGGAGTTACTGTAAATCTTTCTTGAAATTTGTATTTTCCACTAAGTTTTATTTGTTGGGATGTTAACATTTCTTCAGTGTTCCCTTCTGGTCTCTTGTGATTTTTTTTTTCAGCTTACAGTTCAATTTTACATCAGGACATTTTTCATAAAAGCAAAGTTCTGTGTCATCTTTTGAGACTTCACATTTGACTTCATTGGCAATACTGTGAATTGTCCAAACTGTCATACTGTGGCAATGACAAGAGGAATAAAATCTCTTCCTTTCTGACTCTCTGAGATGAAACTTCTATTGCCTAAGCTCTCTTTGTGCTATGCAGCACTTGATACATTCATGCTTTATCACTATTATCTGTTCCTTTTCATAGAGAAACCATTGTCCTTGCTAGACATTTGCTTCTTTTGGAACATGGTTCTCATGCAGGTATGATTAAAATAAAATAAAAAAGCCTCTTTTGTTCCTGTCAGTTTGGGGGAGTGTCTAATAATCTTCATGCCAATTTTGACTGTGCAAAGCTGCACAAAAGAGGTAGTGAAAACAAGTTTTACCTGTGTTAGAGATGTTCTGCTTTGCTAACTTACTTGCTTCACTCCTTGTTGCTATTGCTGATGCTGAAGAGAATCAATAGTATTGTCTGTTTATTAAAAAAATTATAAATCTAAACTCTACTTGTAAATACATGACCCTATTTCTGTATCTAAATTAAATTTCCCTTTTTTCATCATTAAGGTGCAGATTTTATGTCATATTGAAGTACAGATTTATCTAGATCTGAACTAATTCCACTGCTTGTCTTCATAAACTGCCAGGTATAGGGGTTTTTAATGGGGTGCAGGTGTTCATACTGGCTCCTAGATAAAAGATCCTTGGCAAAATCACAGAATATTTGGTTATTTTGCTTCAGGCGGTAACAGTGACAATCTTTAAGCTCAGTTAAAGCTTTGCAGAGTGGAAAGAGAATTTCCAGGCAATCTCATTTCCTTGCCTATGCCACAGGCAATAAGAAGTGTAAATGGGGCACTGAGCAAATCATCTAGTGAACATTTAAACTAATTAAAATGTGATGAAGACTGTTTAGAAGATCTCAATTTATAATTTATATTGCAATAAAAGTGAAAAATATTAAAACTGTTTTTCTAAGAGTAGCTGCATAGGTATCACAGTGGTAAATTTCCTCTTTGTCTAACAACTATTTTTTTTTAACGTTGTCTAGGCAGAAATGGAAAAGAAATGCTGTGTTAGAGCTGTGTCATCACAGAATACAGACTGAAAGGCTGCTTGGGAAATGTGGATATTTGTAAACCTTGGAATATTTCTTTGGATAAGGAGAAAAATGGCAGAGCTGCCATTTCTTAGAGCTGCTTACTTCTATCCCTGAAAACTCTCAAATTTGGATGAATTCCTGTTTTGTAATATGAGGACTTTAGGAGACAGTATTGGATAGAACATATTCTACATGGAAGCACATTCAAAGAATGAATGCTTTTAGACATTTGCTTGTCCTTTATGCTGTCATTTTTCAACTTCTAACCTTTATAAACCTTTATTTCTCTTTTTAAAGAGAAACCATAATGCTTTCTGGGGGAAAAAAAAAAAAAAGAAGAAAGAAGAAAGAAGAAAAAAGAAAGAAGAAAGAAGAAATTAATGATACATTCACTTAGGTCAGAGTCTCGAACACATCCCCTGATCTGGAAACACTGGGCAATATGCCTGTGAACACTCAGAGAAGTCACAGAAACTTCTCACTGTTCTACTTCAATAAATTGAAAACTGTGTAGTAGTGTAGAGCATAAATGACTACCAATGAAACCCCAGAAGTATTTATTTTGCAGAAGAAATGAAATATACTTTGATAAAGGAATAGGGGAAGGGAAGGTGAGGG
>VWZS01010392.1:68859-96152 GCA_013397075.1 Rhabdornis inornatus | reverse complement strand
GGGGGGGGGGGGGGATCCAGGCAGGAGGCGGCTCCTCCTCTGCCTCATCCTCACCCCAGGGATTTCGGCTCCTCATTTGCATTCGCCGCGGCTGCCCCGAGCCCTCGCTTGTGCCAGGGACAGATAAAGCGGCACCGTGGCGTGTCGGGCTCCGGCGCTGCCCGTGCTGGCCATCAGCGGCTGGCATCGGCCCCCGGGATGGCGCCGGGACCCCCGGCTGGCCCCACGGCCCCCCGGCTGGGCTCCACTGACCCTCAGACTGTCCCCACNCCCATTGACCCCCAGACTGTCCCCACTGACCCCCAGACTGTCCCCACTGACCTCCAGGCTGTCCCCACTGACCTCCAGGCTGTTCCCACTGACCCCCTGGCTGTCCCCACTGACCTCCAGACTGTCCCCACTGACCCCCAGGCTGTCCCCACTGACCTCCAGGCTGTCCCCTGATATCAACCCCCTGGTTGTCCCCATCTGCCCCGGGCTGTGGCACCCCCAGACTCTCCCCATCTCTGCCCATCCCCTCTGGGTCAGTGAGAGAGCAGGGGCAGCCCTGGATGTAAAAGCGTCTCTGGACACTGAAGGGGCTCCCCAAAGTGCAGAGGGGACCCAGCCCCTGTGTGGGAAGGTGGGGTCCCACCAGGGCAGCGGGGGCTGATGGTCCCCAGCACCCCCAGCCTGGCCAGGGCCACCAGGCCCAGAGCAGCACCGAGCCTGGCTCAGCCCACAGAGGGAGCAGAAAGCAGCAGGAATTCACTGGTGAGACAATCCCCTACGAGCTTCTGAGAGTGCCAGGACCCCATCCCAGCACCATCCCAGCCCCACCACACTGGGCTGCAGGGGGACCCCAAAGAGAGCAGAGATGAAGCAGAGAGTCCTCTAATCAAATCCATTCAATCATCCCGACCTGCTCACAAGGAATAATCCAGGCAGGAATAACAAACCAGCTGTGAGGCTGTTTGGCTTTTGCTGGTTAAAGGGGATGCAGAACACAGGGATTTGAAACCCAACAGATGAGGGGAGGGAGCTGGGATGAAGATCCCTGAGGATGGTTTGGCGCAGAAAATGCGACCGTGCCCTGGGAAGAGCCGGTGTTGGAAGTGAGCACAGGCTGGAGCTGGCCCTGCTGGAGGGGATCCAGCCCCCTCCAGGCTGCAACGTGCCTCCATTTAACAAATAAAACACCTCATGGCTGACAACAGACACCTGCTCGTGGAAAGAGCCCATCACTGGAATTTAATGCTGATGATAAAAATCACCCAAACTGCTCTGGGACCTGGGCAGCAGCTCTGCATCCACGCAGTGTGGGACATCCCTGGGCTGGTGACGAGGGTGGGGACCCCAAAGGGCACAGGGGGACACGAGCCAGAGCTGCTTGGGAACAGCCCCGAATTGATTAGGCAGCACCCGAATAGCCAGCACTGTTTCATTCCCAGCTGGATGGGGCCAGGCAGCCACAGGGATAAAGGCTTTATTGTGTGCTGGCTCCACCAGCACGAGAACAACATCCATGGCAGGGCACAGCACGCAGCCACTGGGACCTGTGTGCCCCAGGGATTCACCCATCCGTGCTCTCCCTGCTTTTCCACTGGAGCCTCCTCGCCATGGCAGCTTCCAGCCCGGCACAACCCTGCTTTGCAGAGCCCAAACGATCCCAGGGAGCTGTGCCCACGTGGGAGCAGCCCACAGAGCTGAACGGAGCCACAAATGCTCCTGGGCACAACCTGGAGCTCCAAAACCCCCAAAACCCAACAACACCCCCTTAGTGCGGGTGCTGCCGGTCCTTCCCGAGCTGGAACAAGGCAGGAGCAGCTACAGGTGGGCAAACACCCTCCTTGCATGGGGGAAAGGTGGCACTGGGCAGGGCCCAGGGGTCACTCACCACTTTGAAGTCTTCGGGGGTGCATTGCTCCCCACGGAAGAAGCAGGACAGGAGCATCTCCCGGATGTCGTGGCCAGCCCGGTCATAAAACTCCAGCATGTTGAAAGGTTTGGGCTTGAAGTTTCGGAAGTTGGCCTTGTCCTGAAGGATTTCCAGCTGCTTCTCGTCGGCTGTCTGGATGTCTGGGATCTCGTATCTTGGGGGAAAGAGCAGGAAGAGGCTCAGGCCTGGCTCTGGTGGCTGCTCCCACTGGCAAAAGCCACTTGGGGTTCCCAGGAGCCACCCCTGCGTGGGCTCAGCACAGCCCCACCTTGCACGTGGCATTTCCAGAGCATCCAACAGCACAAAGTGGCCCAGAGGCACATGAGAGATGGCACGAGGATGGATGAGGAGAAGCAGGGCAGTGGCCACATTCCAAACACATTCCACTTGCCACAGTGCTGGTCCAGCAGCACTAGCCCTGGTTGAGGCCACCTGGCCACCTGCCCTGTGCCTTTGGTGGCGTCCTGGTGAGGTGGTGGCCTGGTTGGGACATGGGCTGAATGTGCTGGGTCTCAGCTCTGCTGTCCTGCCTGAAAACCCCTCCTGGGGCAGGAGTGGGGACAGCAGAGAAACCCCTGGGCACTGGCATGGGCAGGGAGGGCACCAGGCTCTTGACAGCATCAAGGAGCTGCCACAGCCATGGGTGAGGGGCTGCCACAGCCCAAGGAATGGCACCACCCTCAGTGGCTTCACTGCATGGGCTGGCACCTGGAAATGGCACTGGGGCCAGATGTGATGGCACCCAGGATATGGCACTGGAGCCAGGTGTGCTGGATCAGTCCCACAAGAGCCCAGTGGGGTGGCCCTGGCCTTGCTGCACGTGCTGCTCGCTGGGGATGGCAGCTGTGTGCACTGGAGCCATCTGGGGCAACCCAGTGTGGGAGCCACACACCCAGGAGCATCAGCAGGACCTGGTGGCTCTTGTCTGCACCCAGACTAACTGAGATGTCACCTGGGGCCACCTCAAGGCACGGGCACCCACCTGTTATTGAGCAAGGCCAGGAGCTCGCCAGCATGGTACAGGTCATTCTTGGTCACTCGGCTGAAACGAAACTCGTTGAGGTTGCAGAAGGTGACGGCGGGGAAGGTGAGCCTGGTGGCTGCCACCTCGTCCAGCTTGGTGACATGAGGGTACAGGAAATAATACTGGATCCTGTTGGTGCAGACCAGGGCGAGCAGTGCCAGGGAGCCCAGGAAGCAAAGTGCCCACACCACGCGCTTCAGCGACAGCCGCTCGTACGAGAAGATGTGCGAGAGCCCGTGCAGGGTGGAGCTGCTGGCAAAGGCCTGGATGCTCACAGGTTGCCCGCTGTCCACCTCCTCCTCGTCCACTTTCAGGTCCATCATGGTCAGTGCCAGAACCCCGGGGTGGCCACTCTGTCAAGAAGGGGGAGCCCGTGGGTGCCTGGTGGGTGCTGTGGGTGCCCAGCCCACGGCAGTGCCCACGAGGGGCAGATGCTTTGCTGTGCCCTGCTCTTACCCCCAAGCCTACATAAATATATATATACACACACACACATCTACATATATATATATATGTATATATATACACACACACAGATATGCACATATATATATATATACACACATAAATACATTTATTTGGATGCAACCCCTCCCTTCCCACCTCCTCCCTGCCCTCCCCATCCCACGGCAGGACTGGGGTGCTGTGCCCCCCCCCACCTCCACCTTATCTCCCCCTCCTCTCCCACCTGCCCCCCGCTCCCCCTTCCATCTCCCACAAATGGCACCGTCGCATCGACAAACAGATGAAGGAATCAAGGATGCAAACCTGGAATCAGGGCCGGCGGCCGTGGCTGGAGCCGGGTTCGTGTCGCTGCCGCTGCGCCCGTGGGAGCCGGGGCTGGGATGAGCCTTTGGCCACCGGCTGCGAACCGGAGACGTGCAGGCACCGAGGGTGCTGAGGCACCGAGCCCGGCAGCGGAGGGTGAACCGGAAAAGAAGAGGGGGGGGAATAAAAATAGCCTCGTTGGTACCTTGGTGCAAGCGTGGGAGCGGGGATGCGCCGGGGCCTCGCTCAGCGCATCGCGGGGGGACCGCAGGCGACCATCGCTGGAGAGGAGGCAGCTGCCGTGTGCGAGGAGATAAGAGGAGGAGAAGGAAGGCGAGCAGGAGGCTGCTTCCCTGCCAAACACATGGATACCTCCCCCTGTGGCTATCTGGGAGCTGGTGATTTCTTCAGATGCATAATCCGCATGAAGTCATTGTCTNGTGTGTGTGCGTGTGCGTGTGCCGCTCCCATCCCCCAGCGCCTTCCAGGGATGCTCCGGCTCCTCTCTCCGCCAGAACCCCCCGGTACCCCCCTTTCCCCACAGCCCTGACCCCTCTCTCCCTTGCCTCAGCCTCCCCTGCCCTTCAGGCTTCACCCGTGCTGGCCCCAGCGCCGGGACACCCTGGGGTTGGTCCTTTTTGCGGGGCTTCGTGGCCCCTTTTCTGGCCATGGGGCCACTCGTGTCCCCGAGTGTCCACCCCGGAGCAGCCCTGCTCTGCTGCCCGTGGCTGTCACGCTTGTCACAATGACAGGAGCTGACCCTGCTGGAGGCTCCGGGTCCTCGCCTTGCTCAGGACACGCCGCCCCTTTCCCAGCATCGTGCCCGGGATGCTCCCGGGGCAGGAGGCACCGAGTTCTGGGTGCTCTGCTCCTCCCCGGGGCAGAGCAGGGGGGTGGCACAGCACTGCCCAGCTCCCCCCAGTGCCAGCGCATCTCCCACTGCCCCCCGTGACCGCCCCGGGGATCAGGGGTGCCCTCGTCACCCAAAATGAGCCCCCCCGGCAGCGGCTCTGGGTGAGGAGGCTGCAGCAGGAGCCCGCCCACTGCTCCCAGTAAGGTGGCTGCAGTCAAATGGAAAAGGATTCTTCTTGTTGGAAAGGGACAGCCGGACCCCAGGGTTGTCACAAGCTGTGTCCCTGCCCAGGGGGGCCTTCCCAGCACGGTGTCCCCACCTGAACCGTGGCAAACAGGAGCGTGGGCACTTAGGGATACAGCAGGGTGAGGCACACGTACCCTGTCCCCAAAATCCAACAGCTTGGACACACTTGGCTCCTTTTCAGAGCATCCTCTCCCCTCCCGAGCAGGAGCTTTGGGTTTCACAGTTCGGGAGCACCTGGGAACAACAGAGGTGAGGGACAGGGACACCGCCTGAGCCAGCACCCCCCTTGCTAAGCTCAGGGACAGCCCTGCCAGTGCTCGGGGACGTGGCAGGAGGCCGGGAGAGCAGCATTAACATTCCCGGTAGGCACCAGCTCTGCCTTTCCCTTCTCGCTCCGTCCTGCAGTCGGCATCGCTCCTCGCCTGTTTGACAGCTGTCCCTCCATTAGCGCTCCTGATGGGGGCCAGGGAAGGATGTGCTGCTGGGATAAGGGACAAGGACATTTAGGAAGTGGTTGTTCCCCCTCCCCTCTTCCTTTTCCTCCAGATGAGAAGTCGCTCTCTGCAGTGGTTTTGTTGATGGTCAATCCCCCGGCAGCGCGGGCTGGGCAGGGAGGGAGGAGGTCTCAGGATGGAGCAGGTGAGCACGTGGAGATTTTTGGGAATTTTTGATTTCTAGTGAACAAAAAATACCCCAGGGAAGATGCTCTGCTGTTCCCCTGGATGGAGAACATTTCCTGGAGGTCTCATGGAGCTCTTGGGGCCCCAGACACCCCAGAACCTTTTCCTACAGGAGCCAGGGAGGAGGAAAGCAGCCAGAGGAAACTTCCTCACCGCTGGCCCTCATCCAGGGAGAACGCAGCTGCATCCTTGGAATGAGTGGAGCGTGGGGACTGGGAGCGTTTCCGTGTTATTTTTTGGGGAAGCCACGTGAGGGTTTGTGTTAATTCCTGCTGGGAGAGGCAGCGGAACCAGCCGAGGGCGGTGGGATGGGTGGGGAGGTACCAGCCCCAGGTGATAATGCGAGACAAGAAGGTTTAAAAGGGGTGGGTTAGTGAGGGGTGCTGGGTGTGAGAGGCTCTGGTGGAGTCCTCCTGTTAAAAACGGGTGCTCAGAGCACGGATTCAGTAACCAGGGCTCCCCTCAGCGTGTCCTCAGATCTAATTAGAATGAAAAAAGTAATTAAGGGAAGGTGCTGCAGAGCTGAGGCTCCCAGCACAGGCTCCAGCAGACAGGCAGGATCTAGGAACACCTCGGGAGCTTGAGCCAAGGGATAACTCAATCCTTGGGGCTTTTTTCTCACCTTCCCAGCAGAGCCTGTCCCTGCTCCACCACGCACACCCCAGTTACAGAAACCAACTCCCATCCTGCTTCTTGGAAGAGCATCCCCAGGGCAAGGATGGATAAGTGATGCTTTTCCATTCTTTTCTGGGGTCGTGCCGTGCTATTGCTCCCTCCATGAAGGCAGCCCTGGCTTGCAAATTGCTTCTTTTCTGCATCCACTCTAGTCCAGGAGGCAAATTAATTAATAATGGTCAATTAGTCCTGTGAGTGCTGGAGGTGCTGGGCGCTGCTGGGTCCTTTCCTGGAGCGTGAGGCTCTGGAGGTGCCTGGCCATGCGGTCCAGGACTGTTTAAATCTAAGAGATTTAATTCAGACGTCACCATTGGCATGTGGCAAAGCTGCTGGGGCTGCAGAAGCAGCGCTCAGGTGTTCACCCCACCCAGGACAAAAATTCCAAAGGAGAGGGGGGAAAAGTTCCATCCCCCTTCAAACTTGGGCTGAGTGATGTGTAAAACATCTTCACAGCCGATCTCTGCTAATGGGTTGCAAATTGCTTCCATCAGCTCCAGCATTACAGACTGCCGTCTGAAATTGCTTCCAGGAGCCCATTTTGGGGCCAAATACTTCCTAGCTTGGGGAAATAACCATCAGCATCATTAGTGACAGTAAATTGTATTCAAATGAGGCACCGTGGGGCCTTATTAGGACTCTACGTGTGCCTTTCTCGCTGGTGGGGCAGCTCCAGCATCAGGGACTCTTGTATGCACACAGAATCCTTCAAATGGAAAAGACTTCCAAGATCATCCTCCGACTGCTGCCAAGGCCAGCACTAAGCCATGTCCTCAAGCACCACCTCTACACGTCTCAAATCCCTGCAGGAATGGAATCCCTCCACCACTGCCCAGGACAGCCTGGACAGCATTTGCCATGGAGAAATTTTTCCTGTTTTCCAGCTCCAGGTGTTGGGTATCTGGAGAAAAACTGGTCTTGCCATTAAAGACGGGCAAAGAATCTGCCAGTCCCTGTTGGCCATTCCCATTTCTTTGTGCTGCTCCTCCAGGCATCGCTTTGCTCCAGCTCTGAACCAAGAGCAGCTCCTTTGCCTCCACAGAGATCCTGGTTGAGGTCCAGGGTTTCCTAATTCATGAGCACATCGTTAATTATCTGCTGGAAGCCAAAGGCTCAGCATCTTGGTGAGACTAACGAGGCTATTAACAGAGCTGCTGCTTGCCATGCTGGCTTGGGCTGGCCCCGAGCGCCGCGCCATCCCGGGAGGCTGAGCAAAGGCTCAAGCTTTATATCAAGCTTTATATCACATCCTCTGGCACCTGTTTGCCTTCTAAACCACATCTGACCATTGCTGAGACCTTTCCAAAGGAAACCACCGCATCTAAATCCCGGGAACAGAGAACCCGGCACAGCCAGCTTGGTGAATCCGCTGGATTTCTAAATCAAGCGTCCCCAGCATCCACGTGGTGGTGGCTGGGGAAGGGTCACGGCCAGCCTGGATGGAGCTGCTCCCAGGAGTTCCCCTCGGGGTTATCCTGAGTGAAAACAACAGTGTTTAAACCCAGCAGTGGCTGCTCCAAGCCCTGGGTCACCGGGCCCCGTGAGCGGTGTCTCCGGGTGATTTATGCCGAGCTGTGCCGTGCTCTCGCTTGGCTCTCCCGGCGTGAGGAGCAGCCAGTCCATTAAACACTGAGTCATCCTCAGCAGCATTTAATTTTGTGAGGGGCAGCAGTTTGGATAATTAAAGGCCTCCACTGCCAGTGCCAGTGGCTGTGGAGAGCAGGGCTGATGGGGAAGGCGAGGACACCCGGCAGCACCAACAGAGGAGGCTCAGCTCTCCCTCCCTCCCCTCTCCCCCTGCATTTTGGGGTGGCTCTTAACCTTTTCCTGCCTCAGACAAGGGCTTCCTTCACCAGGTGAGTGTGATGACGCCTTGAGCTATTTCTGCCTGGATTAACCACGTCCTGATGGGATCTCCCATGGGCAGATCTGCTATCTGGAGGCCTTGGCTTATTAAAAGGACAAGCTGTTCAGGGAGCTGGTAATAAAGCCATGAAAGCTTTTACGAACCAGAGTTGAAGGCACTAATATCGCTGTGCTCTGCGTGGGTGAGAAATTAGACAAGAGTTCCTCCGTGCTGATGGGGTTTTTTTCTCCCCCTATTCATCTTTCTCAACAATTATCTTTTATTTTGATACCTTTCTATTTAAACCTTCAGAACTGCGCTGGGGATGGAAAGGAGGTTGAACCACTTAACAACCGTGCACCTTGCGGTGCAGGGTGGAGGCACAGAGCCATGGGGAAGGTGGCTTGGGCTCTCCTGGGGTTTTTTGGCAGCAGGAACCATCCCCAAGAGCCAGGCAGCAAATTCCCTGGGGATGGTATCCTGTGGGAGGGCAGGAACACCTCCTCACCAGCAGCCTCGGGAAAAGCCATAACGCTGCTTTTGTGTTGCACCAACATCGCACTCCTGGGGCTGGATACCTGGGAATTCCTCCTCCTGCTGCTCCTCACCCTTGCATCTGGGTGCCCCTCACCTGATTTGGGGCTGAATGTGTTTTTTCTGCAGCCCTTTCAGGGTTGTTTGTGCTCTTTTTCCATCCCGGAATCTCACAATCAATCAGCCGCATCTTTCCGGAATTGTGGACAGCACCCTGAAAATCGAAGGCGGATGGAAACCCTGTGGAAAATCACCAAGATGGGTGTGTGGCTTCATTAGCTCGAGCAATTAGCATAAGGCAATGCAAAACCACTGGCTCCAGCTAAACCACTCTCCTGAAACACTTCCCCTGTGCACAAATTCCACCTTGGGTGGCTCCTCCTCCACTTGTTTCACCCAGTGTCCAGAGAAAGCTTCTCCTGGGACACACAGAGCCCTGGGGCTGAAGGGGCTGAAGATGCTCGGGCTGGATGGGACCTGGACATGGAAGTGTGGGGCAGAGATCAAACAAACCCATCCCACAGGACTCTGGGTCAAGCAGGGATCTGTGTGGTGCCAGGGATGCTGCAGTGCTGCCCAAGGCCATCCCTCCTTGCTCTCCTCCTGCTCTGATATCCCTATCAGAAGCTGGTTTGGAGCTACCTGAGCAGAAATGCCCCTGTTGGGCCACGCTGGTGTTCCCAGAGCTGTGTCCAAAGGCGCCTTGCTGGAGCTCCAGGCCGGGAGCAGCTCATGGCACTCAGGTGTGTGTGTGTGTGTGCACAGGTGAGATCCTGGATGTGCCACAAGAAACAGGAACCCCCAGCCCCTCCTGGGTGCAGACCCAGCTCTCAGACCCATCCCACACCGTTTCTCCACCCACACTGCCCTGGCTTTGCTGTTTGTCCTTGTATCCCTGTCACTGCCATAGACCCCGTCCGGATCACTTTTTCTTTTATTCCCTCTGACACCGGTTGTGGTCACAACAAAACTCGTCTCATTATGGAAATGCTGAGAGTAGCTGGAAGGGGAAATGGATCCCTCCATCTGGGAAGAGCCAGGTCGGCTGCAGAGCCGGGCTGGAGGAGGCAGCTCGAGCGTTCACGGGTGTGCAAAAACCGCTCCAGCAGCTTGGGAACCAAAGGGTTAACGCTGCCGGCATCCTCAAACGGCACCGATGGGAGCAGGAGCCTCTCCATCTCCGAAAGCTGGCAAACAAATTAAAGCAATGTTGCAACTAATGCGTTTCTTTGCAGCAGAGAGGAGGGGAAGAGCGGCTCAAAGGCTGCGCAGACAAAGGCGGTGCAGATGGGTGCTGGGGGACCCGCGAGCGCCGCTCCCAGCTAAGCTCGGCTTTGCTGCCACGGCTCCGTGACAGCGGCTGGAATAACCTGGGGAGGATTTATGAGAGCAGGGCCAAAGGGAGAGCCTGCCTGGAAAAGGCTGTAGCTGGGAATTACTCTGGTGTTGACGCTTTCTCGGTGCTCGTGTCCCATTTCTGCAGGAGGGATTGGGTGGTGCAGGGAGGGGGGGATGAGGCACTGGATGCTCCAGGCACAGAGATCAGAGCATTTTCCTCCCAGCAGCAGCCAGACACAGTCCAGCATCTCCCACTTGGCTTCCTGGGCTCTTATTTGCATGGAAGAGAAATTAAACAGAGAGATGCAAATCCCCTTAAACAATTTAACGAAGCTGATGGCTCCGGTGGAGCCGGGTCTGGGGCTGGTGGGTGCCCAGGGGGAGGAGGTTGGTTGGCAGAGTTTGGTGTGTGGTGAAAGGGATTGGCGGAATTGGACCCACAGCCATTGTCCAGGGACTGCTGCTGGCCCCCAGCGTGGCCTTGTCCTTGTCCCCTGTTGGCAGAAATGATAATTTGTCTGCAAGGAGGGGCTTTGTCCCCTCCCGCGCCAGCCAGGCCCATGCAAGGAGCAGATGGAGCCCATCTTGAACGTGCAGTCTCAGCAAAGGAAAAGCCAATAATCGAGTTAATTACAGACGTTATGTGATCACTGGGGATTCCCAGGGGATGCTGGCAATGGAGCAGCCCTTTGCTCGCCATCCACAGCCAGAGGAGGCTGAGCTGCCCTCCCTGGGGATGGCTCGTGCACAAATCCCCTGATGGACTGACTTAGCTCTGTGGTGATGGGGGCTGGATCCATCCCTTCCCCCGTGTTTTTCCAGGCTGTGTCTCCTGGGGCAGACTCACAGGGTGGCTGCAGGTGCCGAGCAGTGTCTGCTCCCCCCAGGAGCTGTGGCTCTGACTGTGCAGAACGTGACTACCCCGAGGGCAGAGCATGGTCTGCCTTTGTCTCACTGCTGAGAGAAACTAGGAGAGAAAGTGCAGCAGCAGCTCCTCGGTTTAAAAGTTTATTTTAACTCAGCACAGACCCCTTACCTGCAGCCTCTGGGGCAGCTCTGCCCTGTCCCTCAGCCGTGCAATGTTTGGTCAGTGACACCAGGGACTTCCCAGTGGAAATGCCAGCCCGGAGGCAGCGCTCAGCTCTGGCAGGATGTGGATGTGCTGGTTTTACTCTCTCGGTGCTTCTGCTCTGCTCCCCATCAGCTGAGTTAATAAAGTTTGGACTCGTTAAATCCACAAATGGTTTCAAAGTCGATTGCCCTGGGCTGGCTTGCAGCTCCCACCCACCCCTCCCCTCGCCTCTCTGCCTGGGAGATAAGGATGGCAGTGGTTTTAATTCCTCACTTAAGCATCGACTGCCAATTCTGCTGTCCGCTCACCCTTGATAAATATTGCAGAAAGATTTGGCAGCCAGCGTGCCAGAGATAAAGGTCTGGTCCTACCAGATCTCCTTCCTCTGTGCCTTTTGTCTCGTTATGTGTCCAATTTGTTAAACAACACACCTGCTGCAAGAGGCTCTTCTCATCCCTTCTCCTGCCTTGGATTATTGCTAAACCTCTGCATGAGCCTCCAGCCCGAGCTGGGAGCTCAGGGCTGGGGAAAGGCGCTGTCATTTCCAGGCCTTGAGCTGTCATTGATCGGGGATCAATAACTCAGAGCTCTCCAGGCCTGGCAGGATCCTCATTGCTGGCGTCGTGTGGGGGCCGAGGTGCTGCCGTGTCCTCTGTGAGCCCATCCCTGGGAACAGAGCCCAAACCAGGATTTGGGGATGCTCCTGTGCAGCACACCTACAAAACAGAGCGTGCCAGGGGGTTCTGGCTGGGTTTAGCTTTGCTAAAAATCTCCTTTTGCACCCAGATGCTGGGTGAGCATAGTGTGGGGTGCCAGGAGTGCTGCTGGTGGGAGCTGGGATGTGTCTTGCCCACCTAAGCCCATCTGGGTTTGCTGGAACTGCTTTCTCCAGCTCAGAAACCCTCGAGAGGATGAAAGCTGCTGCTGGGGGTGCACAAATATCTTATGGAGCCACTCAGGGATGGGGAAGGTGCCCAGTGCTGCTGGTTTCTGCAGGACTATGCAGACAACAGCTCTGATGCTGCAGCTCCTGCCCAAGCCTCAAATTTCAGGGCTGCTGGAGGCGAGGGGACAGGCAGAGACCATTGATTGGGAAGGAGGGAAGGTCTCAAGAAACCTAATTGCTGAGTGTGAGTATAGATCTGCTTGGTGGCATGTTAGAGCTGCCATCCCCTCCTTGCATCCTCATCCTGAGTGTTGTCTCTGTCATCAAATTAAAGAAGAGACGAGTGTTGCTGAGGTCTGGATGTCTTTGAGCTCGATGTGGCACACAAGTCTGTTATTCCTGCTGGAAGAGCAGCTGTCCCAGGCAGCTTCAGGTGCAATTTAGCTTCCAGGTCTCTGGACTCTGCAGTTTGGCAGTGGCTCTGACAACGTGGCTTGATCACTATCGTTTCTAAATCCATGAGAAATGTCATCTGAAGTGCAACAAATAACGGTCTGATTATCTGCTGGATCCTAATGCTACTCCCCGGAGATAACAAGCTGCAATTTTCCCCCTGGGCCATACAATAATCGCCCCAATTACTCCCAAGCAGTGGTTATTAAACTCATGGCACCGCTTTCGTTTACAAAGCAAAAATCATTAAGCAGGTGTGTGTGTGTGTTTGTGGGTTGAGTGTTTGGCTGGGAGTGACCGAGGTTTTTCTTGCTTTGTTCTGGGAGAGGAACTCTTGGTGGCTGTGGAAATCCTCAATGGCTTTCCCACTCTGTGTGGCACAGCTCTGTAAAGAACAGAGGTGCAGAGGAGCCTCCGGATGATCGACCAAATAAAATGCAGTTGGTGTCTGTTAATGCTGGGGTTGGTATCCCGGAGGATGTAACCTCTATCCAAGTGTAACGTGGAGGGATTTTGGGAGATGGCAGAGCTGGGATGTGCTGGGCATTTCAAACACAGCTCAGGCCCTGGCAGGAGGGGATGTGCTGCTGTGGTTCTCTGGATTGCAGGGGGCGTCCCTGTGGGGTGTCACCCCTCAGCTCCATCAGACAGAGGGAACAAGGTCCCCTTACCTTTGTCCCAACGCTGTCACTGAGGTTTGATGTGGCTGCACACACTCACACCCACCACGGCTCCCACCCACGACACACACACAGAGCTTCCACGGGCTCAGGGAGCAGAACAGAGCGGGCAGAGGGAGGGATGACCAGCACCAGGGAGGCAGAGCTGGTGAATTATGCATGACTCCAGGAGGGGAGCGTTATCTGCACGGACAAAGGCCTGTGCCAGCAGCCCGGCTCTGCTGTACCTGTGCCTTCCCTCGCCCGCGCTTTATCTCCGCTCCCAGCTTGTAATTCAGCCCAAATATCAGAGGAAGCTGGGAGATTAATTTTCTCTGTTTGCATGGCAAAGGAGAGGGGACACGCTCTCACTCCCGACTCCCAGCTGTTTAATCCTCCACTGAGGCCTGCCGAAGGAAAAGGCAAAAATTTATCAGTGTTGGCGAGTGGCTGGTGTGGGGAGGGGTGCTGGAGCCTGGGGCCCCCCATGAGCAGGTTGTGGGCACTCACAGCAGGATTTGTGTGTGGGTAAGGTTTGAGGGGCACTGGGAAAATGCAAACCCTTCCCTGCTCCCCAGGATTCAGGTCCAGAGGAGGGTGTGAGCTCGGGAGAGCCAGAGTCATTTTCATGCGTTCACGGCTGCGAGTCGCTCAAATATTTAAGAGATGACAACTGTATTAATACAAAAACTAGATAAAGATCCCTTGAGTTTAAAGACAGAACCATCAGCTCAGCTCTTCTTTTCCAGCCCTCTCCCTCAGCTTACTCCCTGGCTTAAATGAAATCATAAATATCGGCCCACAAAGGTCCTTTGTCACCACACGCAGCTCCCAGCGACAAGAGGTCATTCATTAAAAGCCAGATGAAGGCAATAGAGACTCCCTTTGTTTTTTAAGGAGTTCAGGGTAAGGCCGTGGCTTCTCTGCTGACGTTAATGCAGTTTCACTGCAAGGAGCAGAGAGGGTGGATGGCAGGTTGGGCTCATCCCATCCAAGTGATCTTCACCCCAAAGCTGGTGAAAGAAATACCCCAGGTTCTGTCAGGTGGGACATTACAGATGGGTCGGGTTTGTTGTTGGACTGATGGCAAAACCAGGGCTCCTTTATCCCCCTTTTTCCAAACCCCATGGGCTCCTTTGGCCCCCTCCTCACAGACCCCATGGACTCATCCTCCCCCTCCTCACACACCCCATGGGCTCCTTTATCCCCCTTTTTCCAAAGCCCATGAGTTCCTTTATTCCCCTTTTTCCAAAGCCCGTGGGTTCCTTTATTCCCCTCCTCACAGACCCCATGGGTTCCTTCATCCCCCTCCTCACAGACCCCATGGGCTCCTCCCCTCCTTCCAAACCCCATGGGCTCCTTTATCCCCCTTTTTCCAAACTCCATGGACTCATCATCCCCCTCCTCACAGACCCCATGGGCTCCCCCCTCCTCCCAGCCCCCCTGGATGATTCTCTGCCCACATCTTGCCCTGCTGAGGGATGGCCAGGCCCTGCAGCTCCCACCCAGCACATGAGCCTGATGCCATCTGCCGGCCTCTGGCTCTGACCAGCCAGTAGAAATCAGAATTTAATTCCCTAAAAGGTCCATCTTCCTCTGGTTAAACCCCTGCTGCCCTCCCTGCTCAGCCTGATGGATTTTTTCCTCACACTACTGAACAACTTCTTTTTAACACCTAAAATATTTTTTTTCTGCCTTTTTTTATCCTGGAGAAAGGTTGCTGTCTTAAAGTTTCTAATTCCACTTCCCCCAACCTTTTTATTTTTTGAATGACTGTTTATGAAGACCATCACGGTCTAACTGGTTTTGGATTAAAAGGAAGTTAATAAAGGTTTCCCCTGAGCACAAAGCTGCACAAATGGGTTTGCAATTGCAGAGTTAATTATGGGAGCTGGGCAGAGCAATCGGTGTTTGCAAAGCTTCACCAGAGGATGAAGCTGGCAGGGAAAGCTTTGGCTTTGCTCTTTGCCCACACAGTGAGGCACCAGGGCAGATTTCCTTCCATCCTGCCCCAAAAGATTGAGGAATGGGGTCACCAGGGATCCCATCAGCACTGGCAAAAATCCTGGTTTTATCCTGGGGTCCCATCCTGGGGTCTCATCCTGGGGTCACTGGGGCTGGCCAGTGAAGGGTCCGTGGTGGCTGGAGGAGGAGAACGGGCTGAAAACCAACCCAGGGAGGCTGCAGGAGGAGGAGAACGGGCTGAAAACCAACCCAGGGAGGCTGCAGGAGGAGCTGGAGGAGAATTTCTGCTGCCTGAGAATGTGAAGTGCTTCCGCCAGTAATCGCCGGAATCATCAAATTAGCATAAATTCTATTAACGGTTTCCCAGATGAGACATTTCAAGGCTTCTCCCCCCTCTCCCCCCTTCCTGACACAAACAAAAAGAGAATATAATTACTTTGCCATAAAGCAGCTCCTGAAAAGGCCCTCAGTCCTTCTGCCTTTCTTCTCCCGTGGAATAAAGCTGTGAATGAAAGGTGCTGCTGACCCCTCTGCTCTCATCATTCATCAACCAAGGAAGAGGAAAGAGACTCCACAAATTTGGGACCAGCTCCCCATCACAGGTTGGGGGGGTTCTGTGGAGCTTTTTGGGGTGCTCAGGTCCTGCTGCCCTCCTGATTCAGGGGAAGATTTGGAAGGATTTGTTGAACACATATGGAAGAAATGTAATTTGTGTAACACCAGCCCAGCACCTTCTGCAGTAACTCACTACGAGCACTGTGGGGGTAATCATCTAAAATAATGTTTCTTTTTTATTGGCATGAGATTGCGGGTGACAATTTGAATGGGAACAGAATTTGCTTATGAGCAAAAGCCTCCTTAACTCTTCAGAACGACACTAAAACAACTTGCCTGCCTATAAATACGATCTGCCAATAGAGGCATCTTAGCTGTGAAGATTTAATTACAGGCAGGAGCTGCAGGAGGCCCCCAAAACAAGTGAGCCTCATCACAAATGGGGGATATACCTGCACAAGGTCCAGGTGGAACTTCCAACCTCCAGCTTCTTCCCAGACAGGGGCAAATTGGGCTTTTGGGTGATTTTCTGTACTATAAATTCGTTTATCAAGGTCAGAACATTTTTCTTGCTTGGCCATTGGCTCAGAGGATGAGTTGTGTCTCTCCTAGGCCTCCCCTATAAAATGTAGATAATCTTGTCTCTCTTCTTCGAGTAAACCTCACTAATGTTTACTTTTCCAAAGATCTCGAGGCTTTTTACAATCTATTACGAATTAATTATTATTAAGTTAAAACAAACTATATACCCTAAATAAAGCAGTTCCAACAAAGCAGCTGGATGATGAGAGCAATCTGCTTTATGAACTCCCTTTTCCACTGCGCAATTTTAAGCATTTAGTTCCGCTTTTCTAATTGCTAATATCCATTCTTCAATTACCCGCTGTTTTGTTTCAGATTTCAAAGATTAAAGCGCGTTGTTATTTTATGATGATGCGAATTCCCTTTGTGTAATTGTTGGGTTTGGGTTTTTATCCGTTTGCATATTAAACGCCTGCACGGGGAAGATTCGTATGTGGCTTGAAATGGGTTTTGCCTTTGGCACAAGTTGCCGGCTGTTACTCAAATCAAGGCTTAAAGACAAAAAGCAGGCGAGGCATCAAATTTCTCAAGCGACAACACTTCATAAACAGCCTCGCGGTGAATTTCATCCCTCACCGGCTGCACCCAGCAGCTCGCACGGACCTTTTGCAGAGCCAGTGCGGGAACCCCAGGCCCACACGAACCCTGTGCCAATGGTTTTGCTCGAAATAACAACCAGGGCTCGGCCTGTGAAGGGTTTTTTGCTCAGAACGGCCCCTCTGGAGCGGTGCACAAGGAGCAGGCCCAGCCTGAGGGTCCAACCTGGCGTCCCTGTTGCTACGCAACGCGTGCTGGCGCCAGCAGCCAAGATGGCGCCTGGGCGGCTTCACCGCGCCTCAGGCCCGGCCCCGCCGGGCAGGCAGGCCCCGCCCTCAGCAGACATGGCACCGGGCTGGCTTCAGGAGCCCGCTGAGCGCAGCCAATGAGAGGCCGGGGAGGGGGGAGGCGGGTTGCGCGGGGATTGGCTGGAGGCGCGGATTCAAACCGGAGCGCGGGGCCGTTGGGGCTGCGCGCGCCGCCGGGGCCGGAGCCGCGGCCCGGCTGAGGGACCCTGAGGGGAGCCTGGGGGGGCTCAGGTGAGTGCGGGAGCGGGCGGGGGAGAGCTGAGGGAAACCGGGGGCTCAGAGGAGTGTGGGGGATCCCGGACCCACCTAGACCCATTCCTCGGTGGTCTCAGAGCTCCGATCGCCCGGCTCGGAGGGCGCTGTCCGGGCCGGGCTGGTCCCTGCGGCCTCCCGGCCTCAGGGATCGCGGTGATGGCGATGCTGGTGCTGGTAATTGAGGCACCGAGTTCGCACAAGGGCAGAGCTCTTCCACACCTCGTAGTTCACTTAATAGAGAAAGTATCGAGGTATCGGTGTGCCTATGAAATCTGTACCTGTAAAACAGGTGGCTCAAAGCCTTCTTGTGTTCCCTTCTGGCACCTCTCCCAAACCTTCCAGCACCAGCTCATTTCCCAGCCCTGGCTGCCCTGCTTGCCCCAGCCTCCTCTCTCATCAGTGAAGTCATTTCTGTCTTGCTGAGCTGGAGACTTTCCCCTTCGCTGCCTCTGTTTATGCCGTTGTTGCTGCTGTTTAAGAGAAATGTGCTGAGTGGTTGAATTTTAACAGCTATTTGCAGGAGGAGCTGTAACTTAAAATGCAGCTAAATTTAAAACTGTATTAAAATTCCCCGGAATGTTGCTCCTATTTTTATCTTGCAAAGTGCTGAAAACTTGCAGGTTTTTAGTGGCCTATATAGTACCAAGTTATTTGTAGACAGGGCACGGGCTGTGTTCTGTATCCTTTCTGAAGGGAAGGACTTGGGATCCCTCATCTTGCCTTGGGTTCTGAGCCTCTGTGCTGTGCTGGAGGAGAGTGGAAGCACTAAGGTGGGCAGATCTGCCCCTCTCCAAGGCTCTGTTATCCATAAACTCTGGAGAGCTATGGATTTTCATCCCCAATGAAAAAAAAAAGTAGACGCATATATCTCCATAAAACATGAGTTTTGGTCGTGCAGCTTCTCAAACCCTCCATGAAATGTCGCAACCAGTAACTCTGAGGCTGGTTCTCTTTTCTCTGGGCTGGTTCCTGCTCGGGGTGGGAGGGAAGGGCTGTGCTGCTTGTTTAGCCGTGGTTTTTTTGGCAGGAGGATGGAGAGTGCCATGGTGAACCTGCGGGGTCTGTACGAGCAGCTCACGCGCCAGGCCGAGCTTCTGAGCGAAGGAAACGAATCCCGTGAGTTTTGCTCCTCAAGAATCTGCTGAGGATGCTAAAACCAGTCTGATCTGGGTTTTTTTTTATGGAAAAACATCAAATTTCAGCTGAATTTCTATGCAAGGCCACGTTCTGCTTGTAGCAAACTGGCTTTGTGCAACATTTCGTGTTCCAGCTCTTCTGGCTGGTGCTGACAGGGAGGGCTTGGTCTGAAAAATAGAGGAGGTCATGGGCATCTCTTGTGTGGCTGGGTTCTCAATGCCTCAGTTGGGAGCAGATTGGGCATCAGGAGGAAAAATTTCTTCATGGAAAGGGCAGTCAGGGATTGGAGGGGGCAGCCCAGGGAGGTTGGGAGTCCCCATCTCTGGAGGTGTCCCAGGAATGAGTGGATGTGGCACTCGGTGCTCTGGGCTGGGGGACAAGGTGGGGATTGGGCACAGCTTGGGCTCGGTGCTCTCAGAGGTCTTTTCCAACCTCAGGAATCCTGGGATTCTGTGTGAACAGGTCCCTGCTGTCAGCTGCTCCTCTGCTTGCCCAGCTAAAGCTCCATGTGTTCTCTCCCCAGAGTTTATTCAGTTAGCAAAGAGCTTCGAGGAGAACCGGAGGAAATGGCAGAAAACAGAGCACGAACTCGGCAGGTACAAAGATCTCCTCATGAAGACAGAGGCTGAGCGCAGTGCCCTGGATGTGAAGCTGAAACACGCCCGCAATCAGGTGGATGTGGAGATCAAACGGAGGCAAAAAGCTGAAATGGACTGTGAGAAGCTGGTGAGTAATTCCTGTGTTACCCTCCAGCTCTTGAGAGTGTGGAGACAAGGCGATTTAGCTGCATTGATCAGTGGCAAAAAAGGGCTGGCACTCATGGGAAAGGAAAAAAAAAAAAGACAAGGGCAAGGAATTGGCTCTGCTCTTTGAGCAGCTTTCTGCTTTGATCTGGGAAAGGAGATTGGCTGCTGATGGAGCTGAGCTGCCATTACCTGCCTGCAGCCATTAGCAGTCCATTGACACGAGTTCTGAGAGTTTATCTCTGCTGTCTCAAACACTCAGTCGGGTGTTACAGTAATTAAACACGGAGTATCCAGCTGCTGATTGTTATCTGTGCTCACAGGAGAGGCAAATCCAGCTGATTCGGGAGCTGCTCATGTGTGATTCCTCCGGCAGCATCCAGCTCAGCGAGGAGCAGAAGTCTGTCCTTGCCTTCCTGAACAGGCCACAGGCTCCTGTGGGAAGTTCAGGCAACAAAAGGTAGGGAAACAGGATTTTATCTGAGGTGTCAGGCATCAGTCCAGCTGTCAGCCTCTGTGACACATTCCTCACCCGTGTCAGCAGTTTTCCTTTTTGTTCCACTTTAGAATACGGCTCTTCTGAGTCAGTGAGATTGTTCTGGAACCGTGACTGACTGAAAGCCAAACTGATACAAGCTTCTTCTAATTTTTGTTTTTTAGGCTGTCTACAATAGATGAATCTGGCTCAATTCTGTCAGACATCAGCTTTGACAAGACCGATGACTCACTGGTAATGTAACTCCACGTTCTGAAGTTCTCCTCCCCTGGAAAGCCCGAGGGGAGGGGGTTGGTCTCCAAAGACCCTTTGTGTTTGAATTATTGGGGCATTAACCTGGCTGAGCTGATTTGCATTTCTCGAGTGTGCTGTTGGCTAAAATTTGATGAAAAGGGCTCTGTGGTATTTACCATTAACCAATGCCTTGTATTTCCCCCAGGACTGGGACTCCTCGTTGGTGAAAACTGTCAGGCTGAAGAGGAGAGAGAAGCGGGTACAGTTCAATTGTTCCCTGGCACAGTTTCCATTGTTCCCCCTGGCTGCCACAATGCCACCATCTGTCACCTCACAGCCACCTGTAGTGACCTCTGAGCCACTAAATCAGACCTCCCATGGATGTGCTGCTGCTCGGGGGGTTTAGATTTGAAATTTAGGTCTGATGTCATTGTTTGTCTACTGAAAATGAGTGGAGTTCTGTATATCCTGTGCTATTACAGCCTGGGGTTTGCAAGAGAACACTTAGAGATTATTAACAGCTCCCAGATTAGGGAAAAATGCTGTAGGAAGTTAACATTTTTCTGTTCTGTGGAGGAGCTTGTGCTTGTTCTGCTTTAATCTGCAGAAGATACAGGTGGGAAAGAGCCTGAAACCATCAGCTAGTGGAGCTGGGAGGAATCTGGGACTTGCTTAGTTGCTGGTTTTTGTGTGTGTAGTTCGTTGGTTTGTTGGGGCTTTTTTGTCCTCCTTTCTTAGGTCAGGATTCTTTTATTTCTGAACTGAATTACAAAGCTGGCTAGGAAAATTATTTTAAAGATGTTGCCTAATTCTCGCTGGCACCACCAGGGAATCAGAGGTACCTCTAAAGGACTTATCAGCACAGACCACAGTTCCATGAAGTGTTCAGTCCTTTTAGTACATCCAGTGTGATGCCAAGTGAACGGCATTCCTGCTCCTAAACACAACGTGCTCTCTTTTCAGCGCTCTTCCAGGCAGTTTGCTGAAGGCCCCCCAGCTCCTCAGAAGAAATCCAGATCCATTAGCAACACAGCAGACCAGGTATGGTGGTCCCAGCTGGTGTAGCCACACTTGCCCACAGTTCCTGCCTTTTCCAGGGCTGCTGGAACTCCCCTGCTCTGTCAGCACTCCTGTCACTGGTGTATTTGTCATTCCAGGCTAATGAATCCATTGTAGCAAAGACCACTGTGATGGTCCCCAATGATGGTGGCCCAATTGAAGCCATTTCTACCATCCAGACTGTGCCTTACCCTCGGAGGAGTCGGAGGAAGAGTGGTGAGTGTGACATCTCTGTCCTGTCCTGACACAGCCACACGGGTTAAAAATGTTCAATATTCCTTCCAGGACCTGGGAGCTGCTTCTGGTTTATCATGTATCACTTTATATCTTCTTTTTCTCTTCTGCCAGAGTCAGGATGAGAAGCTCAAGACTCAGATGTTTATTAATTCTTATCTATGTTACAGTGAGTGCTACAGCACTTCAAGCTAACTGGCTAAAAATGGAAATCACAATGTATCTCTCTTGTTACAAGGTCTTTTAAGACTTAACTGTCCAATTAAGAAAAGCCACCTAAATTATTTTTACTTTTGACCCAATAGCCAAACACCTGTGACCTGCAATGTGGTATTTTCCATCCAATCACAAAGGTACCACCTAGGCCCAGGAAGAAGAAGGTGAAGAAGAAAGAAACCTCTGCCCTAAAACCTCAGTCTTGCTTTCTACCTATTACTATATTCTAAAATTCCAAATTCTCCACCATGTGATATTACACATTTGTATTCAAACCACACACCAGTGATTCCAGTTCTGTCATTCAATTTTGGAAGCCTTCTCCAAGGCCTCAGGTCAAAAGCAGTGTCTTCTTGGGGGTCAGTGCCTGTCAGCACAGAAAATCCAAACCCCTCAATTTCAGGGGTTCCAACAATGATGCCCATGCTTTTGGGAACAGAGGGTGATTCCAGCCAGTCATCCTCTTCCTCTTGTGTTTTCCAGGTCCTTTGCAGCCCTGGAACAGTGAGTCCAGCATAGGCAGTAAGCAGCTGGAGTCCAAACTGGACACTGATGGCTCCAGCACCCCACAGCACAACGGGGGAGTGAGGCTGCATGATTTTGTTTCCAAGACGGTGAGTCTACAGCAGGAGGGGCTTGGAAAAGCATCTCCTTCCGTCTTGAAATGTGTGGGACAAGAGGCTGTGTCAAGGGAGGTTTGGGCTGGGTGTTTTGGGGGGGGGAAAAGGTTTGGGCTGGCTGTTTTGGGGGTGGGGAAAGGTTTTTCTCCCAGAATGGGGTCATGCACTGAACAGGCTCTCCAGGGAATGGGCTCAGCCCCAAGGCTGCCAGAGCTCCAGGAACGTTTGGGCCAATGCTCCCAGGGATGCACAGGGTGGGATTATTGGGATGTCTGTGCAAGGCCAGGAGCTGGACTGGTGATCTCTGTGGGAAACAGGATCAGGAAACTGGACTGATGATCTCTGTGGGTTTCTTCCAATTCAGGCTATTCCATGGTTACATCTCAGGTCAATATGAACTGTACCAGTTCCCTGCATGGATCAATTTAACTCCTGCTGAGTTACTACACTGCACTAACCTCTCCCATCTGTGTGCTCTGCATCACCAGGTTATCAAGCCAGAATCGTGTGTCCCATGTGGAAAGAGAGTCAAGTTTGGGAAGATCTCTCTGAAGTGCAGAGACTGCAGGGTGGTGGCTCACCCTGAATGCCGGGAGCGCTGCCCTCTGCCCTGCATCCCCACCCTCACAGGCACTCCAGTCCGAATTGGGGAGGTGGGTCTGTGCCTTGGGGCCACCAGAGGGGCCCACCCTGCCTTGGGCTTTGCTCATCTCCAAGACTGCCTTCCCCAGCAAAGCTCCTGTTGCTCAGAGCTGCATAATAGCATGCAAATGAGCTGGCTAATGCATGATTGCACAAGCAGAGAGGGGGTGTAGGGGTGTGATGGTGGGAGGGCGTTGAGTGGGGAAGGTGGCAGCTCCGGGCAGGCGGTGCAGCCTTGTGCTGATGGATGTGATGTTTCTTCATCAGTCCTGAGAAGAGCAACAATTCTTGTTTTCAGACCATAGATCTTGCTATGAATTCCTGAGAGAGTATTTTCCATGTCTTGGTGACTGAATCCATCTTTTTTTTTTTTTTACTTTCCCTTCTGCCTTTTAGGGCACCTTGATGGATTTTGTCCCTTCTACTCCTCCAATGATCCCTTCCATCATCGTGCACTGTGTTAATGAGATTGAGCAACGAGGGCTGCATGAGGTAAGAAGAAAATGAGGTGTGAAACAGTGCTAATGAAATAGGTTGTGGTGTTAGGGAAGCAAATAGTGAACCCAAATATCCCTTATTTATGGTGTGGATTGTGCTGTTCAGTGAGTGACTCAGGTGTGGAGAGAAAAGGTGGGGGTGGAAGAAAATCAGTTGACCTCCTCCTCTGAGCCAAACTTTGTGCCAACAGACAGGCATTTACCGCATCTCTGGCTGTGACAAGACTGTGAGGGAGCTGAAGGAGAAGTTTCTTAGAGCAAAGAACGTTCCTTTGCTCAGTAAAGTGGACGATATCCACGCCATCTGTGGCCTTCTCAAGGATTTCCTGCGCAGCCTGAAGGAGCCCCTTCTCACTTTCCGGTTAAACAAGACTTTCATGGAAGCTGCAGGTGAGGAATTGCTGTCTCCAGCTCTTTCCTGAGGCTCAGTGGTTGTGGTTTTGCTGTCAGGTGAGCCAGCAGGCCTCGATGCTCAGTGGAGCCCTCGTGCCTGAGTTCTAGTTGGGTAGGATACAAAATTATTAGCACAGCATGAGAAGTTTCTGGCTTCTTTATTTCTCAAGGTAGCTGTGGCTGTGGGGGCAATATTGCAGCTTCTGGGAGCACTTTCTTACAAAAATAAAATAAATTAAAAAAATAAACATGATTTTTTCGTGCTAGAAATCTCAGATGAGGACAACAGCATCGCTGCTATGTACCAAGCAGTTGGAGAGCTTCCTCAGGCCAACAGGGACACCTTGGCTTTCCTCATGGTGCACCTGCAGAGGTACATTCTGATGGGACAGGGGGGTTGGATCCAGGTGATCTCAAAGGTCCCTCCCAGCCCAAACCATTCTGTGATCTGAAAGGGGAAGGTTTACCCCACTGGGGCTTTTTCTAACTGGGTCTGGTTACTGCTTGTGAGCATGAAGTCTTAATTCTGGAACAAACACAAAGTGTGTGTGGGACGGGATTTGTATCACACGGGAAGGGGTAAAGCTACATTCTTTCTTAATTTCTTTTAATGCAGGGTGGCTCAGAGCCCAGACACCAAAATGGACATCTCCAATTTGGCCAAAGTCTTTGGCCCCACAATAGTGGCCCATGCTGTACCAGATCCTGACCCCATGACCCTCCTGCAGGACACAAAGCGTCAGCCCAAGGTGGGACAAACCTTGGTGATTTTGTCTCTTCCAACCCAAACCATTGCATGATTCTGTGACTCACAGGTGTCTCTGTAGGTGGTGGAACGACTTCTGCTGCTGCCCATGGACTACTGGAGCCAGCTGATGATGGTGGAGCAGGAGAACATCGACCCAGCCCACGTGATTGAGAACACCAATGCCTATTCCACTCCACGGACACCTGAGATCCAAGGTAACCCTGGCTTCTGCTCTGCTACTAAAAACAACAACCCTCAAATCCAAGCAGACTGGGAGGCTCTCAGAGCCAGCCACTCCTCACTTCATACAGGGAGAGGGAAAAGCAAAAATGTGCCAAGAAATACCAGATTTGTCTAGTGCTTTTGACAGATGCCAGGGAATGCCTGATGTTCCCTGCATGGCAAAGAAAACTTCAGCTTTCCTCACGCTGTGCTGCTCTCTTTTGGCAGTGAGCATTCTGGGACCTCTCACCACCCCAGAGCACCAGCTCTCCAAGACACCCTCATCCAGCTCCCTGTCCCAGAGGGTCCGTTCCACCTTCAGCAGGACCACTCCCAAGTAAGTGCCAGTTTGGAATGACTGCAGGTGCTTTGGGTGCTCTAGGAGAGCTGAGACATTTGTGGGCAAGTATTTACTCCTCACTCAACCCTCCCTGAATCTGTGCTGTGGGAGCAGCAGCTGCCTGGTGGGTAAAAAACATCCTCTTATGGTAGGGAGAGGAAATTTGGATGAATTTTGGGTGAAATTTGGGTGAATGTTCTCTGCAAAAGGGAGAATGTTGGACATCTGTGTCTAAAATTCCAAACTGAGATTCTTGTGTTTCTCTTGAATTTTAGATTTGGGAGCAAAAGCAAATCAACAACCCAGCTTGGGCATCAAGGTAACTTCTTTGCTTCTCCTATGCTGAAGTGAAGACCTGGGAGTTGGTCTTGTCCTGGCATTTGCACACCAATGCTCACAAGCAGAAGAAACACAGGTTGTCTCCGTGGCTCCCTGGCAGCTTTTATTAAATGATGTTTTGCCTTTTTATCTTTCAGCTTAACTGAGACTTTTAATGGGATTTTATAGTGCAATTTATTTTTATTATCTAATGCTGTGCTGAATGTAGTATTGGTGAAGACAGTAACAAGCAGGATTTGTTCAGTGTTAATCATTAAAAAAATTCTAGAGAACTGGTATTTTCACTAACATCTGTTTTTTTTTTTTTTCCTTGTGTGAAGTAGAGCAGTCACAAAATGAGAGTCAGTTAGTTGGGGTTTTTAGGACTCTGTAGGATGTTCTGGCACAGCAATGTCTGAACTTTGTCAGAATCCAGGTTCTCCATCAGCACAGTCTGTCTCACCTGGCTGGTGGTGCAGCTGCAATCCTGAGGATGGCAGTGTTGGACTGGGCTGGCAAAATCCTCTCTTAAATGAACTCCTTTAAAGGAACATTTCCTGGTACTGTGTTTGTAAAGGGGGAATTCTGTAGAGGAGGGTGTAGATGCAAAACCAAAGGGATTCCTGGGTAGCCCAAAGGAATTAATGCTGCTCGTGCTGCTGAGGGGAGGGAGGATGGTTCAGAGTCCTCCTTTCCCAGCTCAGGATCTGGGACCCTGCCCTGTGCTGTGTGAAGTCACCTATGGAAAACACACGAGTTTATCAAGTGGCTGTTTTTATTGAGCTTTGGAAAACTGTCCTGACTGTGCAGTTAAGTAAATCCTGATGTTTTACACAACCCATAGCTTTGTGTTCTCTGGCTCATGGTTTTAATTTGTGCTGTGTATTTTCACTGGAGGCTGAGGGGCTGCTCTCTGAGGAGCTCCTGCCCCAAGGACTGATCCCAGCCAACTTTGCTGCTGGAGACTGTGGCTCCTGGGTCCAGGGGACAAAGGAGGATGCCAGGTTTGGGAGGTGAAATAACCCAGGGTGGGTGTGGTGGCCTGGGGTGTTTCTCTTTCCCCTTGATTATGAGGTCTGGGGGGTGAAGTGAACTTGGCTTTTGCCCTATCCTTGCCTCTCCCCTGGTAGAAGAAGATCTTTCCTCAGAAGAGATTAAGTGCTTGACAGCATCTGGAGCTCAGGATGTTGATTTTTCTCCCTGGAGCTCTTCTTCCCATGCTGGGACTCTTTCATCAATGAACTCTGCCAACTGCAGCTCGACAAGGGTAATACCAAGGTCTGGATGTTCCTGAACAATTTCCTGGATGTCCCTAATGTCTGCATCCAGTATATTATTGTTGTCTTCCTCATTTTCTTGAAGCCACAGTTCTCTTTAGCAGTTGGCTGAGGCCTGGTAGAGAAGGTGATAGCCCAGGTCCTGCTGCAGGGCTCACTGGGCCATCAGAACCACTCCCTCTGTCCACCAGAACAAAACTGACTGCTTGAGGACCTCGGGGTCAGAGCTTTTCTCTGCACATTCTTCCACCAAGCCAATTGATTTTTATTTTTTCCCCCCTGCTTGTTCAGCCTGGCCAAATAACGTTTGGCTCTGTAGTTATTTGGCTGCTCCTCCACAATTCTTTCCAGCTGGATTATGGCTTTGCTTGTAACATCAGGCTGCCAGGAGAAACTCCAGGAGGAATAAAGAGCCATCCCAAACCCAGTTGGGAAAGATCTGTTCTCTGGTTCAAGCATCAAGGCCACGTTGAAGGATTCTCTTGCTCTGACAGCCAGGAGGCCCCAGCCTTTCATGTGGGATCAGCCACACATCCCAAGGAGCTGGGCAGAGCTGCTGAGCTCATTCCAGGCAGATTCCAGCCTCCTGATAGCCCTGAGGGTAATGAATCCAAGCATAATTCCATAGATGATCAAAGAGCCAGCTCTCCGCAGTGCTCGGGTATTTCCGTCACCGCTCGGTTCTTTCCGGCAGAGCATCCCCAAAAAAACCTGCAGAATATCCCAAAAAACACCTCCTGAACATCCCAAAAAACACCTCCGGAACATCCCAAAAAACCTCGAGAACGTCCCAAGAAACACCTCCAGAAAATAAAAAAAAAACCTCGGGAACGTCCCAAAAAAACCTCGGGAACGTCCCAAAAAACACCTCCAGAAAATAAAAAAAAAACCTCGGCAACGTCCCGAAAAAACCTCGGGAACGTCCCAAAAAACACCTCCAGAAAATAAAAAAAAACCTCGGGAACG